>WURS02406195.1:0-17009 GCA_011762765.2 Rhinocypha anisoptera
TTTCAAAATGTTAATCACAAAGACATATTTGACAAGAGAATTTAATGTAATTCTACTATAAATGTCATGTGTTTGTGTTCCCTGATGATGATAATATTTAATGAAACTATAATTGGAATAGGGTTGGAATAAAGTCGGTCAGAACAGAATCGTAATAAAATATATATATGTACTGTGGAATGGTGAAGTCTTATTCTATCCCCTCATCAAACCCACATCTCAAAAGCCTCCACTCTATACTCATCATCCTTCCTCCAATGGACTAGATTACGGATCCATAAAATGCTATGCTCCATACAAGGCTTTTCCCTTATGTTTTCTTCAATTCTTTATTTAAGGTTTGCTCACATCAACTCCTTACTTTTCGTAAGGCCTCTTTTGCTAATGCATTTCTTCATCTAATATCCATCCCGCGAAGTCCATTTTCCTGAATGATGCTTCCCAAATAAATTAAACTTTCCTACATATTCTAATTTATTCTCTTCTATGATTCTATTATATTTAGCCTATCCTTCTGGCTTGTCGAAAATCTCATTACCTTCGTTTTCTAACTATTAATTTTCATCCCAAACTTCTGACACTGGTCTTACTTTTGGTCACTTCCATCCTTGGTATGTCACTACTTTGAAGACACAATGTGCAACTCCATGTGTTATTAGCTGATCTCGAGTTTATCCTAAAAATAAGAGACTAATGTGACATTAACTTGCAAAACCTTGTGGACAGCTTGAGTTCAATGGATGGGACCACCTAAAGGACAGGTCGAAATTCAATTGAAATTTCATTCCCGTAGCCTTTTTACGTTGCAGCAACCGACTCCAAGACATACTAAACTTGGAGAAGCTGGAATTAACACCAGTGGGTGTCATCATCTGGTTCAACGGATTCAAATTTAGAAGGAGAAGAGCTCCTGCTTGGACCTTGCATTTTGTTGCAGCATTTGTAGTTTTTTTTCATGCATGATTGTGGTGAGAAGTCTTACATTGTCCCTCATGATGTGGATGATGTTCTGATATTTTGTATTGCATGCGACTTCATTCTGAGTGTCTCCTAGCATTTGCATTTGGGAGTGCACGTGTGAACTAATGTTTGGTGGTGGTTCACTCACCCCCTGCCACATGCTCTTGCGGTGGCTTGCAGGGTAGAATACATAGAAGTAGGTGTAGCTCTGATAGGTTTTCAAGGTTTTTCATGTTGGCTTAGAATTGGGAAGCAGGGTCCTGATTTTAGCCAACAACACTTTCGTGGCTGGTTTTCATGAATTATATTAGTTTCCACACACCATTGGAGCATCCCAGTCTCACTCCAGGTGACTTTCTTAACACTATAGAGGATGGGAGTTTGGTTCTACTTATAAGGACGGCCAGGGGTCACCCATTTTTAACATAATTATAGCTATCACGCATTTCCATTAACTGTTTTCTCTTAGTAATGTTGATCTAAGATACAGACCTATTCCACATTGTAATAATCAATATACTATGGGCTCAGTACTATGATTTAATATGTATTAAGAAAACTCTGAAATATGTTTGAACACACCCATGTAAATCATGAATTTTTGAGAATAATAACATAAAACTGGCTTACCGTCTTTTATAAACATACGTCGTAGTGATTTAAGTAGTATGGCCTTAATTTCTGGTGTTCAAAATATATTTAGTAATTTATTATACGGCGTGGAATGAAGAAGTTGTCTAAAGAATCAGGACACAAAATACTGAATGTACAACAGAATAAGAATAAGGGAATGAATGTGTGGGGTGCATGTGATCTTTGACGTAAAGACCACACTATAAAAAATATACATAAAATAAAAGATCTAGTACTTTCCCGGCATATGTGATGAGTAAATTCTTCTTGATTTTACGTCTTCTGAAGGAAATACACGAAACCAGGAAGAATGCTCAGCCAATCAGGAGATGCCGAGGGAAAATCTGTTCTTCAGACCTTTCAGGAGAGAGACCTGATCCTAGGAGTATGTACCATGGAACATTGACTGTCTTGTTCCATGGATGAATTTTTGTTGTGGATTATTATTATGTATTGATACCAGGCAATTTTTGGCTTAAGTGCATTCTGAAGCTCGGGAATCGAAACTTTGGCTGCAATGGAGAAATTCACCTGGCGGAAGACCCGAGAAGAATTTACTTATTTAAAAAAATACCATTGAAAAAAGCACAAAAGTAACGACAAAACATATTAAGACGATAACGGTATGGCAAATATAAAGATACGGCGCGAAAATAACTCATGGGGTCAAGCACACACCCAGCCGTCCTTCTGGGTACATATTACCTCTTGAACTCGTCGAACAGGAATAAAAAATTATAAAAATTTTCAATCATTTTATCAAATTCTAGATAAAAATGGACAAAATGAAAAAGTTTCAGAGAGATAAGTAAACGTTCTGGGTACATTTTACCTCTTGTAATAAAGAAACTAAAATTATTTTTAAAAATTTCAATCATTTTTGTCAAATATCAGATGGAAATACGAAAAGTGAAAAAGTTCCAGAGAGAGATGAAAAAATGTTCGCTTGGGTTAAAAAAAAAAACAAGCTGAAATGGAAATGTGGGTCAAATGACCCCTCCCCCTTGTACTAGGAGGTGTTGACGAATGTGTGCCCTTGATCCACCGCGACCCCCTTCCCTAGTGTGTGTGTGTGTATGTGTTCGTGTGTCTCTCCTCTCTTTCGGTGGACGGGGTCAACAGCTCCTTTCCCTCGCTGACTCGCCTGATAGTCCTTGGTGGCCTCCGCGTCCTCCTTGCCGCCCAGCCCCCGCAGCTTCTGCCGCGCCTTGGTGTGGCGCCGCACCATGTAAAGCACGAAGACGGCGATGAAGGTGGCGACCAGGACGCCGCACGCGAGGAACACGACGACGCGCAGCTGCCGCTCCGACGCCCCCGTCTCGACGGCCGTGGCGCCGGGGCCGATGAGGGCGGAGCCCCCCCCGGGGACGCCGCCGGCGCCCCAACCCAGCGGCCCCCCGGCCATCCCAGCGAGCTCCACGGAGGCGGAACCGGGCACCGGGTACGAGGGCACCACCGCCACCACGACCCCGTCGCCCCCGATGGTCACCTTCTTGTTCTGTGGAGGCGAGAGAGAGAGAGATTTTTTTGATTTCCATTACACCCGTGGTGGTGTAACCGTTTATTTTCTTTCAAATTATTGTTGGTATTTCTTAAATTCCTTCTTCAATTATTTCCTCCTTAAAAGCGCCCCAACATGCCTCAATAACCAAGAGTGAACACTTATAAAGAATGTGTTCGGCATAAACAATTGCAATATCTCATTAAAAAATTATCCAACCGAGCCAGATTTTATCATCAAGTTTTACTATGCTAAAAGCTTCATTAACTCATGATTTCAAAACTCTGTCTTAATGAACAATGATTTATTAATCATTGGCTCATTTAATGTTTTTTTGTAATTTTACAATAAACTAATAAACCAATCTTGACTTGTGACCACTCATTTTGTAGATACGTTTACAATATCTATAACCTACCTCTCATTGCCTTTCCGCTAAAACTAAAACTTACTTTGCCATACAACAAAAACTAAAAAATCGCGAATTTTTGCAATCAAACGACGATTATAAACAAAAGCACGTTCATAATTGGATACTATTTGGTTTCTTAACATCCACTGACAACACCAGTGAAATTTTCGTTGAGAAAATGCTGATGGCATTCTTGCCCGTCACTTTGGAAATTTGATGACTGGCCTATAAGGGTGGAATGCTCCGATGCCGATCTGGCAACAACGGGCCCTTCCATTCTGAACGAAATCTACAGAAAAATACATCGGACTGGAAAACTATGGATACCCGAGTTTTAACTTCCGTTACAAGAAAACAATCCAATCAATCTGTGTTTGATACAATGTTTTAGCTTGTTTTGTGCTGCGGTGTAGTGTAGTGCAGAATCAAAAAACATTTTCTCCATTTCTTGTAATGTTAAAAGGAGTTAAAGTATAAATTAAACATTTTCTCGCCTTCCGGCACAATCCCGAAAAACTAGGCTTAAATTCAGGAAGATCACTTAAGCGAGGAAGTTAAGTATTTTACAAGTATATTGCAAGTCTCGACATATTAAGGTAGATCAGATCACGTATATAAAATCAGAGAGATTTCCACACACAATTAGAGACCAAAATAAATATGACCACAACCTCGGAGATAATAGTTATATTGTAGCTACTGTGTATATTATCTTGCATGTTTTTAATTATATTTTATTCATTATAATTAGTTTTTTAAATAATTTATAATATAATAATAATAATATAATAATCATTTATTTAATTATAATTAATTATATTAATTTTGTTCCCGCATGACATGCATTCTCTTTTGTATTTGAAATTTTTGGAAGTAAGTAGTTTCTCTCCATGTGAATTATAGCTCATATATGATGTGGGAATTGGCATTCCTGGTGATGGCTCGCTCACCCCCTGCCACACGCTCCCTTGCGGCGACTTGCAGGGTATTTCGTGGATGTATACGTAGACGAGTGTTCAATCGAGCACGTGGCTACACAGAAAAAGTATTTTAGATGAAATTACAGGTGGGAAAATGTCTTAACATCGGAGAATAAATCCCACCGGGGTTTCAAATATTCATCGTTGCATGAGTTACATTTGTAATAACGAAATTTAAAACATAGGGCTCCTAAAGTAAAATCATTAACGTGGCCATTACGTTTACATAGAATATCTTAAAATTTCTATACCGTACCAGGTTTAAGTGAAAAAATAATTTTGCAAATAATTTCATGTAGATTAATTACATGTCAAGAATGAATTCGAAGGAGAATTTTTTTGGGATAAGTTTGGACAGGCATATTCACCTCTATACCAATCCCAGCAGATGTCACTTCCACCCCTATCTCTTTCTTCAGTGCTCCTTTGATTTCACCTGGAAATACACAAGAGAATCCATCAGCTGCTTTCATGAGGTATGAGGGTGGGACCAACAATACATACCGACATTAAGAAAGTCCCTCCCATTAATGGGGGAACAAGACGTGCGCAGTGTTCTCGATATCCTTACTCGAACACAAAGAGCGAACTCGCATTCGCCTCACGGAAAAAAGTGCTATTAAAAAAACTTAAGGCTGAGACACAATTGACGGGAGCCGCTGACGTGAAAACGTTAGACGGGAGCTTTTCACCCAGCGGACACAATAGCCGTTTTGAATGTAGTTGATACGCATGCGCAGAGAGAGGAATTGAAGCACGGCAGGTGGCTCCAGAATTCAGCCGTGATGGTGCCGGGTGGCACGGAAAACTCTGATTGGGCCTCCGTGTACGTGATACGCGTAGAGAGAGGTAAAGTTGGCCATTTCCTCACGTAAGCCCGCATTTATTGTGACGCACATGGTGGTTGTGACTGATGGCTATACTTCACACGTAGTTAAATTTTCCGCATTTCACGTAAACGTCTCCCGTCGACGTCTTCCGCCAATTGTGTCCCTACCTTGACCCGGTTAAAACCCGAGAACTTTTAACTCGAGTAAAGTTCTGGGAAAACTTAAAATGACTACGCAATCGCTACACATATTCCATTGTAAGCGAACGAACAAAGTCCATGCTGCTCTATTTAATCCGTAGGCCGACTTTGGTCAATGTTGGATTTTTAATGTGTAAGACCGCATTAAAGTGTTAAGTTCGCTTTTTCAGTATACCAAGGTTTTCTTTTCTTATTAATGCGCTGGAGGAAACTCACCAATTCTCCTGGCGACCTCGGAAGCATTGAGGCCGAGTGAATTGTCCTGCACTTGGAACTTCACCTCGTGTTCGTCCACCCTTGAAAATACAAAGAAGAGCGAAATTAAAATCCAGATCCCGAATTTTACTACAAAAACATTAGGAAGTTAAAGAGAAAATTAAGGGTATACCACAAAAAGAGAGAAAATCAAATAACAAATTCGATACAATTTATAAGGCAATATTTAATAAATTGTCCGAAGAGAAAAAGAAAGAGGTGGGTTTATGAAAAACCCCATTACTAACTCAAATAAGTTTTACAACTATGTCAGGAAGGGGAAGACAGGAAGAGATGTGGTTCAAACGATAAAACTAAAGAATGGAGCAGTAATAACCGAAAATGCAGATAAAGCTAATGGATTCGCGAGGTATTTCTCTGAGGTGTATGTTAAACCTGATGGAAGCAGTGATAGGATAGTTAGAAGTCAACATCGAGTGAAAATTACCAACCATGGAGCGTATAACTATCCCTTAATTGGCTTATCTTTCAATGATATCTATAAAAGATTCAGCAGATTGAAAGACAATAAATCCCATGGAGTGGATGACATACGAGGAGAAATGTTGAAGATGGGGGATATAGAAATCGTACGATACCTTATTCGGCTATTCAATATTGTACTAAATAACAAAGATATCCCAGATGACTGGCGACATTCTTTAGTAGTGCCAGTTACCTTAATATCTAGAGTAACTTTTTCAAAAGACCTTAAATGTAATTAACATATAGAGAGAATGACAAATAAGGCACACAAAACATTAAATTTCATCATGCGTATCCTAAGAAAATGCAGTACAAGAACCAAAGAAAGGGGATATCTAGCCTTAGTAAGGCCCATATTAGAGTACAGATCAAGTCTATGGGACCCTCATTACAATAAATTTAAGAAAAATATTGACAGGATCCAAATAAAAGCTGCTCGATTTACGATATTTAGGGCAAACTCAAAAGATATGATGGAGTAAGTGACATGATTAGACAACTGCGATGGGAAAGCTTAAAGAAGAGACGGAAAATTTGGTGGTTGGGAAAAATGTATGAATTGTACGTGGGGAATGAGGCTTGGCAGGACTTGAAACTCAAAACACAAGCCGGCTGTTAGAAAGGTAGGGGGGGATAATAAGTACAAAATAAAATGGTCAACCCAAATGAGTGAAACAAGTAAGAATTCCTTCCTCAATTAAAGGATAAGGGATTGGAACAGATTGCCCGGAGAAGTTTTTGAACACCTGCTTATAAGAGCAGAAAGATTTAAGAGAAAAGTGACAAAAATATTGACTAAACTACAAGTCCTTCTTGTTTCTTATAACTATTTTTGATTGCTAGTTTTATTGTTGTATTTTTTTCCTCTTAACTTTTTTTAATTTTATTCTTGACTAACTCTAATTGTAACTCATATCCTAAATTCCGTTTAAATGTACCTTGCCAAGTGGATGATTTCCAAAATGCATTGTATCCTAAATAATAATAATAAAATAAAGTGGGCCACACATCAAGGTCATCATCAGTAATGAGTGATGCGCGTGCTATGTGTAAAATTGGTGATGGTAAAGGTTGAACAATAGTTTTAGATTTTCCTTGTGTTAATCTAATTATCCATTGAGAAAATATAATTATCCATTACCATTCATTCGGCAAAAATGGCGATGAAATATTTTATCTTATTTTTAGCTTGAAATGCTATACAGATTGGAGGATTGATTGGAACTCACAGTATGTTATAAATGTCAACTCGTCGTAGATGCAGGAAGTCCGCCACAGCATTGGCGACGTCGGCTCCCTCTTTCCAAGTGCGAATGCTGTTGCATAAGCGGATGGAGAAAAAGCGTTAAAATTCGGAAATCGAAAGGGTGGATACAGACTTTCATTGGATTAATTTTCATAGACAGTTTTTTGATCTATTTAGATCAGTGGATCAACGTGAACATATTCTGTGAAACCACGCATGGCAATTTTCGAACGACGTATAAAGAGAAAGCAATTTCGTGGTTTGCTTTCGTGAATTTTTATCAATTATTTAAGATGGCCAATGATACACAATGTACTCAAATGTATCCGTCTATTTCAAAGCGACAAGCAATCCACGCGACCAATCCAATCGGAAACCCAAGTATCGTAACTCTATTTTTCACCCACGATCGTTCAATCAATCGAACTAAGCATACGTGCAATGTGGTAATTTACTCTTACAATTATATTGACAGGAAGTGATCCTTGATTAACCAAAAATTGATTATTTTTCGTTGAACCTTGGGGTAAGGTGGCCAACCAGGATCGGTACATTGGTTTCCTCATTTTTAAAGATATGCACTCAGAAATGGAAGAGTTAATCCACACCCTTCTCACCGCCAACTGTGATAAGAAGGACACGAGTGAGGAATCCCTGCTAAGACCATTGGTTTGACCGTCATCCTTTCCTTGACATGAATCTCATCCACGCACGTGGCCACGTTTATTTTACGAAGAGAAAAGAATCGTCAGGACACTCTCACAAAGATTGAAAAGGAAAGTCATCACCCCCGAGAGCACTCGGCGCATACCTTTCCTTCAATTCGACGAACACGAAGCTGGGGTCCACGACCTTGGACCCTTTAGCCCCACCCGCTCCACCGCCGCCGCCGCCGCCGCCCCCTCCCCCGCCCCCCATCCCCCTCACGTCCCAACTGCCAGGCAGTCCATCTTCCTCTTCGACCAGCCGGCTCGGTCCCCTGGGCACCTCTTTCTTCTGTGCCGCGGACCGGGTGAGGGTCGCGTCCGCGCCCTGCGGAGGAAATAAACAATGAAAGATCCACCCTGCCGAGATTCGAACCCGCGATATCCAGGTTGGCGGACCCCGCCGCCACCGAGTCCGAGAAAAAAAAACTATTTTCCATCTCGCGATGGAACAGAAAACAACGACACCCGAACGTGCTTCCTCTGACCAGTGGAACTTTACGGGAGAAAAAGGAGCATTCTCCGAGAAGATGCAAGAGATCTCTTTGCGCACACTCAGGATTGAATGTCTCCGAACGACTGTAGCTGAGCTAGTCTCGACTTGATTCGATTGGAACGGTGGTGTGCATAGTACGTATAAAATGAGGAGCTGACTTGTTGTGATTCTAGTCGCAAATTGCTGTACGCAATACTCATAAAAAATTTCGATATTTTGATAACGAACAGGTCTAGTTGACATCTGTCTTTATTCGAGGAGGTTTTTCTTAGAACGTCTTGTTTCTCACGAAAATTTCAGATTTTCTTCACAGGACTCGAAGTGAGTTGTTCGACAGATCCTACTCAATTCCGTTTTCGCGCCTTTGCGAACTAAGATAAGGATCTGCGGTCCTCTCGAATATGGTTGCCATTATGGATTCAATATTAGTTACTCATTAAAGCCGACTGCATTGCTGGTAGGACTGTAAAAATATATCTTGATTCGTCCTTCGTTCTTTTACGATGAGGGCCAGTCTGCTTGAGTGGGTGTGCTTATTCTTCCGATTTTACCGATTGATATTATGGGATTGGGTAACTTATCCATGAGAAACCGTAATGGTATCGTTTTTCATTCAGCCATGTGACTCACTCAGAGAGCAAAGAAGTCCGTTATTTCTATTGTAGCGACAGAATTAGTGCCCCGCATGAATCACAAATTGTGCATCGTTGCTTTTTTACGACATGAATACTTTCTTTGCATCCAGTAGACAAGAGCGCCCTGGCGGTAGCGTCCGCATTTCCCGTAGTCCATTGATACCGGTACTGTCTCCGGAAATGCGTGTACCTACCAGAATTTTCGTACAGACAAAAGTCCGGCTTTCCGATAAAAAGGAGCATATTTTGTAGCAGCAGGGATTGGGAAATTTTTAAATGGGAGATATAGTTATTTATTTTACAATCGCCCACAAACAGCACTAATAGGCCAATTACAGTGGGCAATATAGCATTTTTTTAACAACAAGAACGAAACACACACATCCATGCCCTAGGAAAAATCCACCTAGTCGGGATTCGAACGCGACACCTCAGGGTTGGCAGACGAGGAAGTTACCCCGCCGCCACCGAGGCATGTATAATAAAATCATACTTTAATTTTTTTATCGTATCATATATCACATAATTTAGCAGCTAGGAGCCACAGACCAGTTGTCGGCCAACTCATTAGTCAACCGAGAAAAACTCAACCAGCAACAGAACAACCAAATATCAACAGTACATTGTTCGAAATTTCTTTTGAGAGCCAATTTTTTTTCACTTAAACTATATAGGCTGCTATATTTTTGGTGACTTAATTAGTGTACTCCTAAGCTGGCATTTGCTGTAAAAAGTCCTCAATCTGATAAGAGGCACGTTCGCTGAGGTCGACCCCCCCTCCAAATACTCTCCCATCCACACACACACACTCTCGTCTTTTGTACTTGTCTTGTTTCGTCTCCATCTCCTTTCGTTCATCCTCTATCCCTAAGTACGTCCAAATCATATCAACAAACCTCTCTCAATCCTCGACACTGCATCTACATTACCCTCCACAACGCTCCCTAAAATTAACTTGATGAGTATTACTTAAAATTTTAAGTCTTAGTTAAACTCTAGGTACGTCGAATAAAATTTGATATCAGTATCAATATCAATAGTAACGATATTACTTATTGTTGAGATTAAATTCAAAGGGAGCCATAAAATTAAATCACGACAATAGTGACCGACATAAACACTAATTTGGAAGATGCTGACAACCATCGTAGGTTACAAAGTTTCAATCACACGTTGTATTGTCATCTCATATTTTCCTCCGAGTTTGGGACAGCGTGGGCGGCTGCCCACAATCCATGAGCCGGTGGCATGGTCAAAAGAACAGTCAGCTCCCTCCCGTGAGCCCCAAATGGAAATCCATAACCCGTAGCCCTAACCCACAATGAGCCCGATTGCGTTCTCCAGCGTTGCAGGATTACCCTGAGGTTTGGCGAAATTGTCGCAACATCGTAGAAGCGGTTGATTTAAAAATTGGTATGGTGAGAAATTCGAACTTGGGGTGATTCCTATCCTTTTTATTTAAAATTCCTGGTATCATATCTAATTTTTAAATATTAAATCAATCAAAATATCATTTTTAGTAATGAACTTTTCAAAAATTGTTGGGAACGCATTGCACACCAATCTTCCCGAGTCATAAAAATTTGCGAAGGATCAAAGTATCTGGAAGAAAGCCTGCGAGACTTGTTCCTCATCACTGGATTCAGTCGCAGTAGGCCTTTTTTCCCTTCCGGCTCGCTCCAGCCAGGTTTTCCCTCTCTCGTATTCCTCGAGAATCCTTAGAAATCGGATTCCCCCATCCCACGTCGAATTCCGGCGCCGTACTTCGCAGCAGTAATTGCGCCGCGGCCTTTTTTCGGCATTTTGACAGCAAAACAATCGACGAGTTCTTCCACGTGGTGGTTACAGTGTGAGGAACCGAAGGCAACTAGCGGAAGGAGCAAGCGAAATAAACCTGCGTGGCTTGGGACTTGTTCCAGGAAAAGGGTCATCAAATGGGTTTCGAGGATAGGATGGCGTACCGTTGGGCCCTCGAACCACTATACTCCCCCGCCCTATGCTTCGAGCGTGAAACATTAGTCAAATGTGAGATTGTCATATATTTTTTCATTGTTTTATTATCAGGTCAATTATATAAACATTCCCAAAAAAAGATAAAAGCATTAATTAATCACACAATAACTGACTTCACCCGAGATTTTCTAGGTTAAAAACTTGAATTGACCCGCGAGTTCTAGCTTAACGCATTTCCAAAAATCGCCTATCCGAGGCGACTGTTTCTTGACTGTGCCGGGGACTAACGGAGGACTTCACCGAAATAATTGCAAGGGGTAGCTCTATATGCGAGCCTTTTAAATACTGCATAGTATATCGCGACTTGAGTGATCAACGCCCAGAGCCGGAAGGGAAACGCGGCCACAGTCACCATAGTGACCGTGGTCATTATGTAGCTGGTAAAGTTTCCTGGGTGCACAGGTCTTACGGGTGTGCTTAGATAAGTCCAATGTCACTAAACACTAATAAATTGGTGCTAATGGTGAGTAATTCCCGATTATTGGGTCGCGTTCCGATAAGTTAAACATGGTATTTATGTGGAAAATAAGTCGTGAGGCAGGTTAAATTAGACCAGAGTTATGTCAATGCCCCAAGGAGGTAATTTTATTTAAGTCATGCCGATAACCTAGATTTAATTAAACTGAAAAGTTGAATCTACTCACCCCCTTATGCTGCTTGATGCGATTTATGGCATGCGTCTTCTCCTTGATTTTATTTTTTATTTTGTCACCTGAAGAAGTAGCTCCACCCGCAGTGAATCCTGATGCACCTTAAACAATGATGGAGAGAAGTTTTACAATAATGTATTTTATTAAAAACAAACATTAAACATGGAAATGTTGTTAAACAATGTCAACTGAATATGTTATTTAATATTGAAATCAATTTAACATTCGATATAACCTAGTGAAAATACTTTTTAAGTAAAGGCCTGAGTGCCTAAAAAAATCGTGGAAAAAATAATACGTATCCATCATAACCAACACTTCAATGGAGATTTGTCTGCCACGTCAATCAGCTTCTGCTATCATTAACAAAATTCAATTAAATATCAGGGCCACTCAATCAATGCCTTTATTTAGAAGAAAGTTAAAATCAAACCTGAAAATTAAAATATATTACAGTGTTCATGAATTCCTGGAGGATAAATTGTAGTATGTATGTATTTGTTGTATCTGTAATATGTGTGTGTTGTATCTGTAATGTATGTAGGTATGTGTTATATCTGTAATTTGTATGTTTCTACGTTTATATTATGACGATGCTTATGGCATGAACATACCCCTATGGCTTTTAAATTATTACAACACTTTTCAATTCCTACTTGGAATAATCAGAATAAGAAGTTAAATATTTTTTTAAATATTTTTTCTTGCCTTTTTACGTCTCTTCGTAGTTTACTAGACAATATGGTACCAAGTCCATTGAGGTATCTTTCTAGAAATTATACACAGTTTGAAAAAAATCACTCTTTGAATTTGACATCAACGAGATTTTATTGTAAGCTACTCAACCATCATTGTGGAGAATTGATGGACAATCAAATTTGGGATTAATAGATAATGCTATGAATGATCGCACAGAAAACACGTATTTTCAGGAAAGGATTGTGACAGTAGGAATGCGTGTACGTGATATAAATGAATCTGAATTGCTAAAAACATTCCTCAATAATTCAAAAGAAATGATAATGGTGCTTAAATTGGGTGGGCGGGGAGCGAGAAAAACAAATTGCAAATCGATTTTTTTGATTATGGCGCGTCGATTCATTCATGCCACTGACGTCCTGACGCGAATTGCTCTTGGCGCAAAGCGGATTTATGACCTCAATCACTCAAATTCGTTCAAATAATGTAGGTTAAATAGAGCAGCGGAATGAGCATTCCTTGAAGACTCGTTCCTCATCAATTATGTACGTGCCGACGGAGGAACTTGTTAAGCCCCCCAAAGGGGACACTTGTTGTCTTCCCCAATGGATGAGCGGGAAGAAAGGAAGGTCACGCCCGCCCGCCCGCTCTGCATTATTGAACTTTCGTATGAAAATTAATGTAAGACGAATATCGCGTATTTTTTGCTCGAGATATCATCTCGATGAGACGAAAGAAAGAGAAACAAAATCGCCGTGAGTGATTCTTTTTTTTTTCATCATCCTAACATATTGGACTCACTCACTCACTGTCAATGTTTTGAAAAGTGTTTATTTCGCCCCGTTTCTATTCCCATGTACCATGTGGCATTATCCTCTGGGATTTTTCTCCTCCAGCTAATCAAGGCGGTCAAAATACAGAAGAAAACAGTAAGAGAGGTGCAATGTGCAATGCTCAGCGTAAGGGTCATTGTTGATCTCTGTTTAAAAAAATCGGGTTTATTTACTGTTCCTGCAATTTTAAGTATTTAATGTGGCAGTGTAAGTTAGATCTAATTTATCATCATTTCACAAAACTGACAATTTTCATAATCACTTCACCAGGAAAAGTACATGTGATTTATGTGCGATACAAGAGAACTTAAATGTATGTTCCCATGGCCCGAAGATTTTGGGTGTAAAATCATAGAATGCGCTTCCATCCTTACCTGTAAGACTTGCCATATCATTTGTGTTATTCGAGAGACTCGTGTAATTTCCTTCTTGAGAAGTGCCTATACAAAGTAGACGAGCTATTTACGTAAGTCCTCTGGATAAGATGTTCTTTTTATTGTGTAATCCGATTTGTTTGTGTGTTGTGAAGTGTTTGTGTAAGCTGTGTTTTTTTTACGCGTCCTATACACGCTTGGCATGTCTCTGGGACAAAATAAATGATTGATTGATATTATCACATCGAGAGGGGACAGAACTCCAAGGAAGGACGACAGAAAAAATCGCTTCTCACATATTCGGGGCAGAAGAAAGGCGGTTTGACATCGAAAGGTGATGGACGCCTTTCTAATGTAATAGTTACAATGTCACGACTTTTCCCTGCTCCGAGGATTCCTTCCCTTCCCTTGATAGTGTGCGGCCAGTCGGGACGACTGCGGGAGGGAGTGTGAACGCGGAAGTCTCCGTACTCTTGATAGCCCCGCTCCATTTAAGCTGAACGTTTGAAAAGAAGTGGCGAGGAGCAGTGGCAGAGGACAGATGGATTAAGAAATTTGGCGTTGGGCCAATAATCTCAGATTTAAAATTTGGCCGCGAGCTAAGCAATTCAGATCTAGAGACGGGAAAGATTTGTTAGTGCGAAGGGAAAACCGGCGACCCAAAAATTAATTTTAGAAATCAAAAGTGTGAGAAGAAATTTTGTCTTTTGATAGCACATAACAACGAGGCGAACTGCCTTCAAGTATCCAGAGATGAATAGTTTGAAGTTGACGTGATAATTACTGCTATTGTTTAGTTTAAAATTGTGTGAAAGCATAGGAAATTCTAGTAAGTAATTGACACAAGGGGCTAAAGAAAATATATATGATGCACAGTTAGGATAGATATGATGCAAGGTATTTACTGTTAAAAATCTACCGTGGATCGGGAAATTAATTTACATAATAATGTGGGTTAATCCGAGGTGTTTTTTTTATGGATTGTAACTGATTTTCCACTCATTAATTTCTGACGTTAGATGAAAAACAGAAACGCAGTAATTCCTTAAAAAATAGTCTAAATTTAACCATTGAGGTTGCAATGCTTACCCGAGTCATTGGCTGCTGCATCCTCGGGGATGTCGTTCTTGGAAGGCTCCTGGTGATTCTCCTCCAACCAGGATTTCGCATTCTGGGATTGTGAATTAAAAATTTGGATTTTTAATCGATTCGAAAATCAAATGCGCTTACAGAAGTAATATTAAATAAAATTTATCATAATTGGAAAATCACATTTCACAATGGGTTCGTCATGCAAGGCAAGTTTTCATTAAGATATCTAAGCACAAGGGAACTACATATAAGGGAATATGAAAGCTAAAGAATAAATGAAGCATAAAGGACAATAGTTGCCTTTCGGTATGTACAACGAGATTCATTTTAAAATTCAAGCCAAATATAAGAGCATTTCGACAGTCATTTTTATTTCCATATTGTTAAGCATATTTTTTATCGTAATTTCTTATATTTTTATAATTTTTAGTAACTCGCCCGTTGTATTATCGAAACTAACCAGCCCAAAATGTTTTGATTGAATGCCATTGACTTCTTTTCAGCCTCCTATTATTTTTCAGCATTGAGAGTAAGTGGTAACAATGTCAGCGACTCCATCAAATATTTGCTGCAGCGAGATAGAAAATCTCAGTTTTCCCCTCAGCTAACACCCTGACGTACTTCACGTAAATTCTCACAGAAATTATAACAGATGACTTCTACAGACTGTTAAGGCTTATCCCTATTGAGCGAGGCACTTAAAAAATAATTAACTTTTTGACTTTGAAGAAATTCAAGCCGATTTTAATTCTACTAAAGTCAATTTGTAATGTTTGGTAAATAACGACAAAATATTATTTCTACAAAAATATGTTTTATCTCTTCACAGTCGAAACGCTCTCCGGTCGAGGCTCTAAAACCTTTAAACATTCCAACTCGAAAAGAAAATTTAAAATTCTCAAAATCCTTTTATAAACGTGTTTTGCTATTTTCCATTATGTATTTGAAATGACTTTAAACATTTTTAATCATTCAATCCTACTTTTATCTTAATCAGAACAAATAAAACATTTATCCACTTCACCTATATTTATAACATCGTGGTTCCTGGTAAAAAGTAGGGTAGGAATTACTGAATTTAAAAAAAAAATATTTTTATTCATTGGATAGATATCGGCCTTTTATATTTTTTATTAGGATTCCTTATTTCGTGTAGACACCTATATTTGGAATGTATCAAGATTAAAAACACTAAAAATCCTGAAAACAAGGAGTTCAACATTGATTGAGTAAAAAAGAAAATTTATTCGAAGGGGAGAATATATCGCGTTTTTCAATACTTTCACTTCGGAATGAGGTGTATATATTTATAGTCATAGAATGTATCAAGATTAAAAAAGGTAATTTCTAAATGGAGAAGAAGTAGTTTTTTGTTACCGTGATTCTTTTGAAAGCTAATGTTTGCTAATAAAATTGACTTTACCTCGTTTTAGCGCTTAGAGATTAATATTTCGTTGAAAAGATATATAACTCGTGGAGTTTCGATACATCAGCGAGTCACTCCTTTTGTTTGGCGACGGTACGTCGATCAGTAATGTCGTTTGCTGTTGTCAGTGCCGAAATGTGCTAGTGGAGTGGGTTGCATTCTGTATTAATCGAAGGGTATCTGTGCTATTCTTGGTAAGCATAGTCTAAAAATGCTAACCACGAAAAATAAGATATGGACGCGGCAGTGATTTGGTCACGACGGAAACTTATCACCCTTCCAAAAAAACTTCCACCCATAAATGGTGGGACATGGCTACAAAAGATTTGAATGAGGAGGAGGAGAGGAGGGTGCGCCCATGGTGATGAGGGAGGGTGTGAGGAGAGTGACCTCTAATAACCCCCTGCATTGCAATCGTCGACAAAAAATGGCCAAGAAATTTTTCAGGATTAGGAGCAATCTAGCGTGCAAATTATACCTAGGAAAGAGATTTTTTATTAAACTGTGGCGAGAACGCCAAATAATAAAACACGTATTTTTTCACATCCTAAGCTCAATCGTGAAAAAACGAAGTCGCCCAACGA
>WURS02406306.1:0-37047 GCA_011762765.2 Rhinocypha anisoptera
GTGGTGGGGCCAGTTGAGATATTCTTTTTGTGTTGCTCTTGAAACTAGAGCTGTTGGCGACGACCCTGGATGGCCACCACTGACTGTGACATAGGTTATTTGCCCGTTTCAAGAACAGGGTTGGAACTTCTCGTCTTAGCTCGGGCACATAGTCGAGGGGGGAGGGAGATGCCCAAGTTATTAATAATGGGGCACTACTAAGCTTAAAAAAGAGATGTGCCGATTTATAAATTGGCTTTGTTAGTCTTTACAGTTTCTTTTCCAACTTTTAATTATGATTATTTTGGCAAGAAAGTTTTGAGTGCCTGATTTTTTAGGATAAGGCATAACCCTTCTACCATCTGGTGAGTTGCGATAAGTGTGCAAAGCAAAGTCTCTTCTCAATCATCCCCTTGTTACGTGGTTTAAAGGTTTTTTTGCTTACAGACGGCTAAATGGAGTTGTTGTTCAATAACTCTAAGAGGTCGCTTTGCGCTTTGTTGGTGTCCATGTATATTACTCTGTAGCTATTAGGTTTGATTACGATTAAACAAAATAAAAGGCACAAGCAGAAATGACCATTTTTAGTGAAGCGCATTAGACCTAATGATAATGGGCTATATATAGTTGCATAAAGAAAGTGAGTGGTGAAAGTTGAGTTTGGTTTAGCTTAGGTGCCAATCTTTGGTTTTGGCGAAATAAAGTTTTGATTTGCAGCTGCCATGGGCGCTGTTTGCATCCCGCGGTGGTGGCATCAATTGATCTACGTGCTCGTTGGTCATCATCATCATCATATGGCAATTGAGTGCCACTCACTCTCCTCTCTTGGCCCACTCTCCAATCTGGCTTATCACTTCAACTTATGGTTTATTGTTTAATATTGCTCGTTATTGCTTAGACCACTACTTGTGTGTCTCAATGAGCTTTATCGATGCCATTCATAATTTGCATTTATACTATTCTTACCACTCACTTTGATAAGATGATGATAACGAGTTTGAAACTGTTTAACTAAAAATATTTTGAATTTCTATTTTTTATACAGTTTATTAAAAATAAAATGACCAATCCAAATAGGTTAAAACTTAGATAAAAGATATTTTATGTTATTATTCTTTTTTCATTAAAATGAGACAGTTTTGATAATTTTTGTTGAGAAAAGCAAGTTTTTTATTGGGAAAATACAAGCTTAACAACGTTTACATTCATAGACTACCAGGAAGCGTTATTATTTGAAAAGGCGATATCATGAATTGCCTGAACCAGTCATCTTGTCATCATCAGCACTATATGTAGTAGAAGACGAGATTCGATTGGCACATGGTGTGCATTGATGACGAGTGCGGCTCGATCATAATTTGCTCGTCTTAGTTTGCCTTCGATAATTCTTTGCTGGTGCTGTTTAACAGCCCAGATGGAGAGTGCTGTGTCGCATGCACTAATTTGGCAGCGACAAGCACTTCTCCATTACAAGGACCATCTGGTACGATGGTGACGTCATCGGTGGGTGACCCCCGGATACACGATATGTCGTGTAGCGATGTGTTTGTGTGTGAGTGTGCCACACGGTTTGATAGTCACCGGTACAGTTAATTTGTATTTTCTCTTTTTTTATTTCACAACACTCTTGGCTATTGAGTGTGTATCACTTGTCTTTTTGTTTTGTAATTAAAATGCAAAACGTTTTTGGTGCAAAGACGATAGCGAAGTGTGAACTCCAAATGCCGTTCGGAGTTTCTCATCATGGTGGGTGATATCAATTTACAATTTAAATCAATCTATTCACTAACGCTTCGCACTCTTGTTTGCACAACGTTTCGCGCACACCGATCTGGGCAAACACACACACACACACACACACACACAGATGGCACCGGGAGCAATCAAGAAAATAGTGCGAGACCAAGAGAGGAGAATGAAAGGTTACGCAATCCACCAATGCCACAGATGCACTCGAAACTAACAAATGGGAATTGGTACTTTTTTGAGTCAACTTCATAAGAGTGTTAAGACTACTCAACTTAGTTACGAATGGCAACTTGGGACTTTCTGAAGTTTTACAGGATGGATCAAGTTACTGAATTGTGAATGAGGCAAATGAAGAATGCTAATAAACTTCTCATTTGGCTTTTTCTCTACTGAAACAAAGCTAAGAGTATTAGAGCGATTAAGTTTTTCTACATTGAATCGGAATATTTTTGTTTGCAACAATGCCCATGGGTTCGTTAAGCCTTAACTTAAGGTTTGTTTTTTATTATAACTTTTAACATGTAGGAAGCAAAAGACGTACAATTGACAAAAACCAACTAAAAATGGTGCCAATCTATCGCTATTGCTTTGAGGTAATGCTACTGATAGCTGACCACTGCCAAAATGGCTCCTTGCTTAACTGAATTAATTATTTCTTGGTTGATGAGTGAGTGCTCTCTGCACACACATCTTTGAATTCTCATGCTCGACTTATTCTTTAAAAATTCTTTGTTCTTTTCATTGTTTCGCACTGACAGATCCGAGCAGACCGAGTCGAGGGGTGGTCAGTCGAGTGGAGAGTGAGATGGCGGCCAGCAGGGCAACCAGTGGTGAAATGAGGCCTGCCACCAAGGCCGACCCGACCAGCCAACCGATGGAGACACGAGTGGTACTTTCCGTCGACCGACACCACTCCGCACCCAAGGTAGAGCTCGCCGACTCGGAGAAGAAGCGCCGAGCCAACCTCGACTGTCACTGCCCTCCTTGCTACCCACCCACCAATGGCACCCATGGCACTCATGGCACAGATGGCTCCAACCAACCCAGTGCCAATCAGGCCACCTTTCGCTTTGACCTCTAGTCTCGACCAACACATCTGCACGCGATGTCGCGATGAATCAACTCTACTCCATCCTCATATCTTGTCTTATCCTTGGAACATGCGCCTCACTTCACACAGCACCAACTGTGTCCAGAGTTCTATGTTTAACACGGATATTGTATTTTATTGTTTTTTGAATTTTATTATCTATTTATTATAATAAAAATTTTTATTAAATTTTAATAATATCTTCAAACTATACAGTTGGCCTTCATTCTTACACAATATTAGTGTGCGTTGTTGTCAAAACAAAGTGAAAGGCAGAAACAATTTTAAGCTCGGTAGGCCTATTAAATTACTCTAATTTTTACAACCCCATTCGATGATCTAGGATTATTGTTGTAAAAACTATATAGTTAGCTTTTAAGAAACCAAATTTCAGATTTAAAAACAAAATTATGTAAAATCAAAATAGCTTCCAATGAATGAATCTGTTGTGCCAGATCTGTCGACAGATGTGTAATTCAATTTGTTGGTTTAAATGAAAGTTATTTAAAATTTTATTCTAAATACAGAATTGAGAGTTAAATTTTGAGGTTGTATTCAAGCTTTAAAAGTAAGAAAATCACTAGTTCAATGTGAGTAGTTTACAAAAGAACTGTTGAAGTGTGAAACGAATTCTTAGGCTGATTTATATCAAGCCCGACACCGCACAACGTACAGTCATCGCCAGGCCTAATTGCAATTTGCACTTTAATCGGATTTCAAATTCTCAACTCGCAGCTCGCTTCTCCCGCCCACATTTTTTCTTGGCATACTGAAAGAAAGATTAATTCAAAAGCACTAACACAAACCGTGTATGTGCACAAAACAAAGAACTCTGGTGTGTCAAAGTTTGAATCAAAGAAGTGTTAAAGAAATGTTGTCACATTTAAATTTCAATCATTTATTCAAATTTAATCTATGAAAATAACCATAATACAAAGAATAAAAATATAATAAATTGCTTTACAAAAAAACAAATGAAAGTAAGTAATGAAAATAGATATATATATAAATAAAATAATAACTTCACCGGCAACGTGTTTGCGACTATGGATACATGTAATTGTTGATTGCCCCAAATCCGACTATATTGCCACTGAATGCACGTAGAATACTATTGGACAATTACTCCATTCATATGATTGGTCGATACAATGGTGTTAAGTATATGCTGCACTTCTTTACAGTACACTCAAGTGTACTAATTTGTTGGGTTTCAACTGACAAATCACGAAAGAATGAAGTTAAGAATGAGATGAGTGAGAAGTACGATGGCTACTAGCCGTATTTCGGATGGTATGCGCTCAAGTAGATATTGGAAACGCATAGCCGTGATGGCAAACGTGCTGCCCGAGCCTGTCCTAACAATCGCTCGGTGACAAGTAGACGAACCGCTAGGTTGGAGTGAGTTGCGCAAGTGAACTAGCTCAGTTCGGACACTGTTCTGGTCTCTTTGCAACGACTCGATTGCTTGCTTGATCGATGCCAACGTGGTGTTGACGTCTTCGAGCTGCCTCCCCAGGCCTTTGCCGCTCGACACCAGTTGCCCGTAACTGCCCGAGTCGGCATGCAGTTCCTGGGAGCCTGGCATGGCTGTCACTCTCTTGCCAGAGTCATGAGCGTAGAAGTGTCCATTGCGTTGAGGCTCACTTGTTCCATCAGGACAGGTGTGTTGTCTCCGAAAACGTAGCTTGGTATGAGCACCATCAGAGGGCAGCATGCGTCGCGTGGTGCTATCAAAAATGTCCTGGTCGCTAGCAGATGGCTTGGGCGATTTGATGAACGTCGGCTTCGGCGTGAGATGACGTGTAAAAGTTCTTATCACATAGTTGAATTCATATTGCTTTACATCGGTCCTGAAGCAAAAGTTAATTAGCAACCAGAAGAAAAGCCGTGGATGTAGTACCTGTTATCCCAAGGCCTCACTTCGGCCATCTTATAGTGCCAATTATTGTTGTTGGCGTCGATCACAAACAACTTTGGTGTCCACATCTCCATGCGTGATGCTCTCTGCTTAGCAGATTCTCGCTGAGCTTCTTCTAAAATGGTCTTCTCAACAGTAGCGGCATTCTGATCTTGCTTTTGAATAGCCAAAGTGACTTTGTGCCAGAGCTTCTCTGACTCCGTCTCCACCTGCTTGTCCAAAGGTACCACAAATCGACGTAATCGACTACTCTTCACATTGGGATCAATGCCAGACCAAAACAATTCTGACTCGCCTTTTCGTTTGTCCTTGTAATAGATCTCTGAGTCCCAGTGTCCATCGATGGTTCCAAGAGTCTCGTTTCCGAGCCTTAGTTTGCCTACGACCAGATTACATTGATCTTCCGAGCCAAAGAAAGGTTTTAGTTTGAATTCAAGTTCGCTCTTGTAACCGGTCTTTTCACAAGTAATGGTTACTTTGCCACCTAGTTCAAAAGCAAGTGGACCCAAAAAAATGCCTTTGCAGTGAGCGTAAGGAAAGGTAATCAAGTAGTCTTCGCCGCGGGCTAACAAAGTAAGACGTGCTGTGCCATCGAGAATGGCTGAGATGGAGTTGCCGTAGAACTTGGACTTGGCTAGTATTGAACCACTAATGCAGAAACCATCTTTGCGATTAGTGACGTAAAAAGCAGAGATCGGAGGATGATGCGAGACCTGAACACCAAAAGTCAAGCATTAGCACATAAGTGACTTGTCGTACCAAATTAAAATACCTGTTCGGCAATGTAAAATGATTTCGAGTCTGTCTCTGGATGGTGCCAGAAACAACGGAATGTTTCACCCAAAATGGGATTATATGGTTTTTTAAGTCCTTTTGGTTTCTTATAAAAGCCAGACAAGTACCACTTAAGAATAAGTTTCATACGCAACAATGGGTCATCTTCCAGCGCAGCCCTGTTAGTCAAACAGTTAGTATCCATCAGCAAGCCACAAGAACAAAAGCATACTTGGAAATAATATCACAATGGTAGTAATAATCCGTGAGTTTTTCCAAGAAAGACCGTGGTTCAAGAATAAATGTAGGCAAGACCACTTTGGAGAGATCCATGCCGGGCCGAACCTGTTTGAGCAGTGTCCACAGTAGTGATTTGTTCTCTTCGGGAACGTCCTCGGTTTGTCCCGCATCGCCCACCAGACCAAACTCCTCATTGCCACCATCAAACAAGTAAGAAGTCTCACTGAGATCTGATTCGCAATCCATTTTGCTCAACTGTCGGTTCTTGAGCGTGTGACGACCAAATTCGCCATTGATGTCCACCCCGTCAAAGTCCTCTTCAAAAAGTGAGTCATCACTGTTCTCGGTGGAGTGGTGCTCCTGCGAGTCATCGTGCTCGCCATGATCAGTGTGCCCATCGTCGTCTAGATCTGCGCTCAAATAACAACATCGTCATTAGGAAGCCCAGATTGGCACACGCAAAACATACCAAAATGTTTTTCAATTTCAGTT
This sequence comes from Rhinocypha anisoptera, assembly GCA_011762765.2. Classification (NCBI taxonomy): domain Eukaryota; kingdom Metazoa; phylum Arthropoda; class Insecta; order Odonata; family Chlorocyphidae; genus Rhinocypha; species Rhinocypha anisoptera. The sequence goes on from WURS02406306.1 coordinate 6,246, forward strand.
TCATTGAAAAGAATGCGACTATCGGAGAGTGAATGACTCTGATTGTGCTGATTACTCAGCAGCTCATCGTCAGATCGGTCGATCGAGGTATTCAAACTTTGGAGAGCATTCGAGTTAGCAATAGCAGCTGAAGTTGGGTTGCTGCCACTGCCGTTACTGAGTGGTGTGGTGGGCACCGAGTCGCGACTAGACAAGTGTTGCTTGTGAACCAAGCTGGAATACTTGAGCGAGAGTTCAATTGCCTCCATCCATTTGCGACCTGCCTCTTCAGATGGGGCTCGAAAAATTGAAGACGAGATCGGCAACGGAAACATGATTGAGGTAAACGCCTCTCCACGTGGACCCTTCAATAACAAGAGTGTTAGTGCTTATTAAATATTTTAAATTACACAAAATCTAACTCACTTTAGGAGACCAGATGGGATGATCAAGGGGATGAAATAGCTTGAAGCAAAAGCCATTTTTCTTAGAAGGCCTTTCAATCACTTCACACATTTTAAGCATAACAGTGCCTATCCAGTTACTCGACTTGTGGGTTTTCTGACTTTTGTACAAGTAAAGTGAACCGGGTCGAAGCTCGCAAAAATATTTGTTCCATTGTTTAAAGTTGGTTCGGACTTTAAGCCAATCAGACATCACAATAGTGGTAGGATCCTGAATGGCTGAGATCAACTCATCTGCCAGTTTCTTTTTCTCTAGTCGATAATTCTTACGGCGGTCTTTATAGGTCTGATTTCGATACTTGGCATCTGATAGAGATACTTCGGAAGTATTCTCCAAACCGGCCATTACGTCTGAATGCGAATCTGGAAAGCCATTGTCGTTAATAAGAAGAAAAAGAGATGTAAAACTAACCGTTAATGGTGTCAAACATCGAACTGAGATGAGCCGAAGGTGGGCTCGAAGAAAAACTTGCTGAGGTCATCCTTTGGGAATGTCGAAGATTAAATGTCACAGATTTAGAATTAATAACACGCTTTTCGGTGTATGAGACCGAACGTTTGACTCTCTGTGGCAACTTTAGTAATTCTTTAAGTGGTCCACTAATTGTCTTGTGATTGAAGGGTGACGACTGCGAAAAAGAGTAGTAAGAGGAGTTTGAGGAAGCAGAGGATAAGGGACTGGAGTCAGCTGTAGTTGAAGACGTAACCGATGATTTGGCGCTGATTGACTCGTGACGAGGATGTAGCAAGTTGTCACTTGAATTAGTATTCAGCTGTAGAAGTAGATTGCTACTTAGCACAATAGGTTCGGGACGAAGACGTGACCGCGGTGGAGTGGAAGCATGGTCATCGCTGGAGCGACGGTGGTGACACTCCTGGCGGACGATGTCACCGGTGCCCACAGGCGACGACTTGGCGCATGCATTTTCGCTACTGCCTGCTGATGCTCCCGATGAGGCTGTTGATAAATAAAAACAAGGTGGTCAAATGAGTCACTCAGCAAATGCCCACCGGGATGTGTCAAACTGGCAACCAAAGAAAACAAGAAGGGATCAGGATGTGTTTGGCTGCTAGGGTGGTTGTCAGTGTCACTCGGTCGGTTGTTGCGTCAGTAAACACCGCCTCTGTGCCACCAGTACACAGGGCGCGATAAGCTATGAGAGCTGTCAATGAAGCTGACAACAGTGCCAGATCGCAGTTTGAACCAGTGCACCAAAACTAAGAATGAGCACGGTGACTTGAAGCAACCGACCCACTGGCCTGGCTCTTGACGTCACACCACCACTGGCGCAGCACAGTATCTATTGCGCCAGCTGAGCTATGGCGTCTAATGATCACGATCGCCACATGCAGACGATGCGGCGAGTTTAATCTCTAGTAACTCGACTGTGCATAAATGAGTGGCGTCACTCACACTACCACAACCCGGTGGAAACCTTGGTAGCAGCCACTACTAGGCAGGCGGTGGCTCGCGTCAAGTTAGACAAGCACTAGTGCTCAAACGGGGATACACAATTGTAATTGAAAGCACGACACGCGCCTGTTTTTCGGCCGTGAAGCCTCACGTATAGAATCCCCTATGGTGTAAATCAAAACATCGTAAATGTAGCGTTAAAAGGGTTTAATCCTACCATTCGCCCTAAATCGGAGGCAACCCAGCAACAACACAGGAAATTCATATCAACTTACAACAATGACGTATATTCAAATCGATAACTCATTAATCATGCTTTACAATAATAGAAAACAACAAAAGGTAATTGAACATAAAAACTTATGGTTGTATTTAAAAATTAAAATCGCAAACATCCCAATAAATCTCACGATTAATTTAAAATGCCACAGTGCTTGCTAACTTACGAGCAATCGGTTGAGCAGATCATTTGTGGCAGAGATGCCAATTTGATTAAGCTGTCAAACTGCTAGCCAATGCCGGTTCAATTGAGAGACCAGTGACATCAGCAGGGTGGGAGAGTAAACAGACAAACAGTAGTAGTGGCGCCAAAGAACTTTAGCAGATGATGATCAGATGTTGAGAAGCACGGCCACTCTGTTCGGGCGTCACTGGCCGAGTGTATCGAGCACGACGTGCTCAGTGAGGCCACTTGCAGTGGCGCGGCTCGGATTCCAGTGGCCACTGACTGGCCGCCACGCTCTATATAGTCGGTGACACCCGGGCGAGTAAAGGTAGCGCGTGGCTTCACCATCACTCTCACTTCAATTGGGCCTTGTCACTGAGTAGCTCAGTGACGGGTAGTGGCACACTCCACCGCTGTGGTCCGTGCGACGTCCCGGGCCACACGAGCCGATCCAGTGTGAGCGCAACCAACAATCAATGTGCTCAAAGTCTTTCATTGTGAAGATCGAAATCGGGTGGTGGCGTGGCCAATTGGACCCGTGCCACTGAGCTGCTGAGACACCAGACAAATGTGCTGTCAATAATTAATGGTGGGACTCGACTCGCACCAGTGCCATTACTCGGCATGTGTGATGGCACGACGTAAGTCGCTTAATCGGCTTAGCTATCAGCATGATGGTCACAGTAGAGAGAGCCAACTGGTTTGATGGATTCTATCGCTACCATCTCATACTGGTCGAGTGACACTGGGGTTGTGCCCAGTTTGGTGACGTGATCAGTTCACACTCCCGTGGGGCATGGCTACATTGCGCCACCCACCATACTTTCAAACTTGTCAAACGGTGAGACCAACCACAATCGTTCTGATCTACAATATACATTATTACAATAGATGGGTAAAAAGTCAACAATAAATCGAGTGGCACTCAATGACTCACTCGGAGACTGTTGATAACAGCATAAACAAGGACAATCATCGGGTCAACAGTTCCTTAACCCTTTCGATCCCAAAGATTATCAGTAAAAGATAAGCCATTATGTCGCTAATTGAATGAGCAGGACACATACGTCCCGATAACCCCTTCGGGAGCGAAAGGGTTAACTTAACCACTTCTTTCCACTGTCACTTTTATTTAAACCTAATCTATTTATATTTTCATATATAGATTCTAAATAAAATAGAGTAACAAGAAAATTTTTTCAAAATCATTGCTTCCAGAAAAACACTGCTTTTACTTTTTAGACAAAACACAAAAACATACTTTTTTAAATACATAGGGTTAGATTTTCCTTTGCTGCCTATTTTAAATTATATAAAAGTTTAAAGCTGAGCCAAATGTAGTTATAAATTTATAATGATGCTGACAGAATATAAAAGCTTATTTGAGTGGAACGGTCAGTATAAATTGACTTATAGACTATAGTAGATTCTATCGGTACAATTCTAGATCAAAGAGATTGCCAAATTGAATTAGGAGGACTGGCAACTACATATAGCGACAAAGCTCTCATCGTGATCACTATCAAACATGTCGGTGCTAAATTCGATTTAAGCTCGTGAGCGATCGGTCTAACCACATAAGAAGCAACAAACAGCCAATAGACTGAATGCAATGTATAGTTAGCAATCATATTGAGAACATAGCCTGTTGGCTTACGTATTTTTCCAAAAATTTATTTAACTTTGACGACAATTAGAGATAATAAAAATGCCATTGTGCTAGTGGAATCGTACAAACAATGTGCCAAAACAGTATTGATCGAAAGTAAGTCACAATGAACACTAATGTAGTTAGATGATTCCGTCACCGGAAACAAAGAAATATGGCCAAGACTGAAATTCACTCAAGTGAGAGTTTATCACAAATATCGTCAGTAGTCTCTCAAAGGAGGTATCGTATGATGGTGTGCCAAGGCACCAACCATTGCTGGTTGTAACGCCTACTTATTATTTTATGAGTTTTCCCTGTAAATGAGTTTGATGAGCTAAATCTCTTTGTCAATGTTGCTCTTACAGGTATCTGACAAAACGCGCGCGTCAAGTTACTGCCTTCCTCATACACTGTGTAGTGTATGATGATTTGATTTATGAAGCCATAACACGAGCAAAGCTGGGTAATTGGGTGCCAGTTCATTTTATTCACAGTCACAGAGGGTCCGATTTCAGTACTGACACGCGTCAAACGAGACGTAGCGCGAATCGACAACAAAGCTCGGCAAAGCCAACCAAACCAGCTCTAACGGTTCCACTCAGTGGTGGGAGTGTTCACAGCGCAATCATCCTCTATAATTGCTCCCAGACAGCAATCAAGAAGCGACACACAAACAACTAGATAACAGTGCTTAACCCAAATACAATCTAGAAAAGAATTGCCCATCCAAACCAGAATGTACCACCTTTTACCAAGGCAAACAATGGCCACACTGCGAGACGTCAAAAGTTTGCAATCTCCAACCAATGTGCATAAATTCATTTATTGTTGTACAAGTCGATTCGATGCACTCCATACTGTTCAAAGCACGGGCGAATATTCCGAGTGGTAGGGTAATAAAAGTAATGAGTGAGGAATAGATAACACATAGAAGGATGGTCTCTGCCCTGCAATTCCACTATCACAATTGTTTGTGCTGCAAAGCACATAGACTAGTTAGCTGAATGACTGACTCACAATCTCCAGGTACAACCTTCAGTCCTTCCTCCGGTGTTATAAATTATGGCAGCATGCAAAAATGGAAACTTACTATACACCGAGTGTTTAACCGATTCCCTTGAATACATTAGACTATGCATCGATCGAGCAGACCTAGTGAGCCAATTTGTCGTCACTGCTAACTTAGAATCGATCGAGTCTAACCAGATCAATGTTTAAGGAAACAAACACCACAAAGAAACTTGTTGTTGAGTCCATAAAGTTTTGAAATCGACTTAGCAAGTGCGATACTGAGCTAGATTTTCCATGATAAACGCATAGCGAATCTGCTTGACTGAATGATGAAGACCATCTGACTTTCACTCTTTTAACACATCAAATCCCATAACAGCTCGTTCCAAGATAAATAAATTGTAATCCAGAATAAACGACCAGAAAAATCACTTGCAGAGAATTTGGGCACGACACAATTAATCAGTGCATTCTATGGAACCGAAGCATACGAATCGGTTCAAAGACAGTGAGTGCAGCTATATCAGTAGCAGTACAAACTTTAGAAAGCATAGAGTCTCACACCGCATGACAAGAGAAGGGAGTTTGTCGAGTAGTGCCAGTCATAAACATGAATGTTATGCCAGCGTCAGCACATCTCAAAAGCGCCTGGGACCAGTCCGCGCACCATGCTGTGTTCTGCTGCCCTTTCGAGGCCATCTACATTGCCCATTGGCTCACTTTGTAGTGAGTTCAAGCAAAAAAGGACAAAATAAAAGTGAATTCACAAATTGAAAAGGCCATTGAATGCCTCTGGGGATTTGACAATGACACCACCGCAGTGAATCCACCCACTCATCTAGTAGCAATCGATTGCTCGACTCCTCTATAAATCCTAGTCACTTGGTCCACTCTATTTCATTCCTCTGGAGACAGATTGAAGACTAGTACCCAAGTTCTTACAATTTGGTCTGTTAATATCCGTTCAATATGAAAATCAGTTCAGTCAATAAACGCTAGTTACAATAAGTTAACAACTCAAATGTCAAAAATTCAATAATTCTTACTCAAAGCGACTTAAAACCATTTAATTAAATCTCAAACTAGTCTAAACTAAATCTATAAACTCTTAATTAATAATCAAACCGTGAAAGTTTGCAGCAATTTTTATTTGACACTTAAATGCACACCAAACAACTCAAAGGCAATTAAGTCAAGGTTAGATAAGTTTTAAAATACCAACGTCACTGATGTTAAATTATGATCTTTATTCCAAAGCAAAATTCATTGCCTTGAAAAAATATGTCAATTTCTTATTCCAAGAAAAAACAAAATTAAATTGAAATAAAACTTTACCATATTTTGATAACAGACAAACACACTCAAGAAAGATAAATTATATTTCTACTCAAGCAGTGAAAGCGTTAGTTGTGTTCAGTAAAAGCAAGCAGAAGTTGGCGTGCGATCGAAATCGGTACCATAAACCGCGTGGTACACAAGTTCGATCGTAGCCACTCTTTTGCAGGCCCTATGCCAAGTTGTTTTAATTACATCCATCATGTTGTAACAAACAGGCTCGGTAGCAAACAATTTAAAAGACAAGTTAGCCACTGCAGTTGTTGGTGTCGATTTTCAATGATAAAAGACCCCGAGTATACCATCGATTCCAAAATGCCAAAATGACAGGAAACGACTGTCTCGGGTAGGAAGACGACAGTAAATAATTCCAACACACAAGTTTTGGATTCTACTCATCCATGCTCAGATAAACAGCGTGTTCCACCAGTGTTTGCACCACTTGAAAAAAAACTCGGACACAGACAGATAAATAAATCACTCAGTGAAAATACAAAACTCTCTCTCTCTCTCTCTCTGTTTTTCTTTATTCGCCGATTCACCAAAAACTCGGAGAACAAACAAGCATTTGAATTTTGATTGCAGTTGCATACTAAAGTACCAAGAGACACGTACATCAAATCACACGACCAGTGTCTGTGCAAGTCTTTTCATTACATTTGGGAAACCAGACTAGACCACCACTATCGCCACTACCAAGCGCACATGGCATTTTCTACCGGTACCTTCTTCAATGAGAGGTGATTTGCATACTTTATTTGCCTACTTTGTCCTCTCTCTCTCTCTCTCTCTCTCTCTCTCTCTAGCACCGTCTGCATGTAAATCTAATTAGAACTCACTAACGTTATAACGGCAAAGTGAAGAAGAAAGCAGGCTTTAGAAAGAGATTCACATTTTTTCAGTACCGGTACTGTCCTTCTCTCTTAAATAAATACCAAGAATCTTTATGAAAATCTTCCAATTATAATTTTATGAAACAATTCAATTTCAAAACATGCTAATGATGGCAATTAAAAAACAGCTGTTCTGTAACAAAGAAGGTACAAATATAATATAACTAGCTAATAAACGAGAAAGAGAGAGAGAGAGAGAGAGTGTGTGTGTGTGTGTGTGTGAGAAAGAGAGAGAGAGAACAAAGAATCAATCTGCTACTTGAGTATCTCAAAATATTTTTTACCCATTTTGAGATATTCCACGAGTCAATGTCATATGTATGGTCATAATTCTGAAGTAGAGCAATCTCCAAAATGCATTATAACTCACCTTAATTCCATGTATCAGTAAAAAAATAAAAATACAGTAATCTTAAATGTAAAATAATAAAAAATAGGACTAACAGAAAAGTTTTAATTTCACCAACTAAAAGTAGATGTCACCGAGACATTTTCTGGTCTAGAGAGTGAGCACAACAAATTATTTTCAGTCCCAATAAACTCTCAAGTAGAAGTAGAGCGTACATTGTGCAGCTATTTCGCGTGTTTCAGTGATGAAGCAGAAGCAAAAGAAAAAACAGAGAGAGAGAGAGAGAGAGAAATCGAGCAAACCTGCATGTGCCGGCAACCATCGAACAGGAAAAAATTAATCGAAATCGATAGCTCGCGACCTAGCTCTTGTATGCCATCCAGCTGCTGCTAATGTTTCTTCCTTTAAAGAGCAGAAAAATGTCGACTCGTCAAGTGATAAATTAGACTGCTCAAAGCAAGGTTAAGTAAACTTAAGCGCATGCTCAATTCAATACGAAGAGTAATATAGAATCTACCTATTCTTAAATCATATTGTGACGGGGAAAAACAAGAAAAGTCAGAAAAACAGATAAACGCATGCGCAACGTTTGAGAAAACTCTGTGGCCAGGACTGTTAATTGGTATAGAAAGTAATTGCCGATCCAAAATTAGAACCATTTTTTAATTTCAAAAATACACCTACACTAAAAAATCCATTATTATAACTGATTTCGTCATCATAAAACACAACATAAGCTGCTTATTAGTGAGATTCATTTCATCCACCAACACTATCCCTGGATTGGTTGATTATGGCACCCAAGAAGTCATAGCACTCATTCTTATCTTGCCTGATACAATGTCCAATCGGGTGCAGCTCTGCAATGCGGGATAAGTTTGAAAATTGATCCTGTGACAATCCAATTTCCTAACTTGAAAAATTAGATTGATTCTATATATATATAAATCCATTCTATATCGATGTCATCTTGAGGAATGTCAACGTGTGCATTTTCAAATGCACAACTTTACTTTGACAAAGTGATCAGTTTGAACGAGAATGCCATCTGGGGAGCTAGAACGAGAGTATGATTGCATGACACTTGCAATGAGAAGAGATAAGTGCGCTGCAACACCACTATAGCTCTAACTAGTGCACCAATCTGTTCCAGGAAAACATCGACGAGTGCATCCAACGATGACGGGCGAGAGTTCGTTCAACCAAAACCAAATGAGTGCCAAGTGGCAATTGCACCCGCATTGGACAGAGAAAGGGGAGAAATGCACGCAACTGGTAGGCTCGCGTCGATCGAGCTAATTTGCAAGTGTTGCTCTAGCGTGGTGCTACTTTGCACACCAGAAGCACTCTCATTCATTGCCGTGTCTCCGTCGCTCTTTGATCACGCTCAAAAAGACAAACATGACGGCGGTGCAAACAAAACATGACGGATTCCTGTTCTTGATGATCTTATTTTTCATGTCTATTTTAATACCCAATAGTGAGGAAAACACGCACCAGACATCAGATGACGCGCGGTGGAGGATTGCACCGTGCTTTGTGATCCCACATAACGTGACCATATGGCATTGGCTAGTCTCACCGATTACATCACCTTGCAAGCAATCATCGATCGTTCACATTGGCAAACATTAAAGTTAATTTGAGAACATGAACAAGTAGAACCAAACCAAAACAAGCAAAGACTTACCAAGATCGAGGGAAACCATTGAAGACAACGAATTCTTTTAAAAGGTGCTAATAGAAGAAGGCACGAATGGATCACTGACAGTGGTTCTATGTTTCAAAAATGAGCTTCAAGTAAAACTGGTAAAGGCACAAAGAGACGCAAAGAGTTGTGGCTCATGTCACTTGGACGACAGCTAGGAAGTGTCTGGCATAAGCATCAACGCAAATCGTCGTGCAGGAGACTAGCGATAGAATGAGGGGCGGGGCAGCACTTAATATCGCCACCACGATAAGTCGGCAACATGCAAGTAGCAGACAAGCAAAAAATAAACACTCTTGAAGCAAGTAGAAGTAGTTTCCCGCCAATGGTGATGATGTCACTGTGGCATTGATCTAGCTAGAGTGTCTTCGGTGTTGATCTGCTGACTGTGTCAACCAGATGAGAGGACACAGTAGATATCTAAGGATCGGTTAATCTAGTTAGCATAAAATGGCCAGTCTATATTGAGAAAGTTCGAGCAGACCGAATCAAAAATAGACTTGGTCACGCTGAGTGGTTCAGGAGTGAGAGTAAAGGAGAGAAAAGCGCCAAACAATCACCGGAGCTGAAATTGAAAACAAGAGCGACAAGTTAAACGAGGTTTGCCCTCTGCCGCAGATTATCGCGACTCACCTTGAGAGAACTCCCTGTGTAGTCGTACCATGTCATGTTATGATGTGATCAGATTCTTCAACATGTCCCACATCCCTCAGGTAGCCCGTCACCCAACACATGATCAAGAATAAAGGCGCCTTGTTATCGGTCGAGGCTATTTGGCTAGCGTAACCTAACTGATTGATTTCTTTGGCAATTCACACACAACAAAAAGACGTATGATCATCAGAGATGATCGATTGATTAGCTTTGGCAACTGTTGCTTTGGTGGCAATTAGCAGATGTGCAACAGAAGATGACGTTATCGCTGGTGAGTGCTCACTCGATGTTCAGCGTGCTACGTGAGCGGTGGAGTATTTTGGTCGCGTGAGTTTGAGGAATCACACCGCGAGCAAGTGACGAGAAAGTGCCCGAGTGCAGTGGTGATGCTCATCTTGGCTCCTCGCTCTACCTTGGGCTGTTCACCCACAGGTCTGGCTCACCCCAAATGTGCCTCCCCTGGTGACATCGGATAGCACAACACTATTGCCACTCTGGCTACCGCTTGTCGCTGCTAACCAAGCAAACTTGTGCATCTTTCGGGTGCAGCAGGGATGCCACGCACAGCTGACGCAGCTACAAGTCTCACCCGCTCATCTCTATTTCCACCGCAATACCGCACTACGTAGTACTACACCCGACTCACCACAGTAGTCAAGCAGAGTACACAGTGTTGCTTCGACTTTTACTAGTTGTATTCTTTCAAATTAAACGTGTGGCAAACGCAAAAGTAAACAATGTTCGACTGATGCATTGCCACAATGTGCTTACAATAATTTGCTATTAGTATTAGTTATTCTAGAAAATATATAAAAAAGAACGATGTCAAAAAACACTGTCCTGAAAATTAAAAATTACTCATTTTAATGCACTAAACAACTTTGTCTAGAAGTTTATTTAAAAAGCTCATCAAATGATCTTAATCTAACTTATAATTAACTTTTTATTCTTGTCTCTTTGATTCAATCATGATAGTATTTCTAATTCTTTAATTATTGCTTAGACTACTGTGGCTCATGTTAAGGATTTGTAGAACTGAATTCAAAGCACTTGTACAAAATTATTTTGTATATTGTCATGAACTATAGTGATATTCATATGTTAAATGTTTTTATTTAAAAAAATAACACGCCGTTCGTCTGCAGTACCAATTTTTCGATTTAAATTAAATTAAATTAATAAAATTATTTATACATTTGTGATAATGAAAAAAGTGATATCAACAGCAAGTTGCAGAGAAAATAAAACACAGGAAGGGCAGAAAGCCATATTTTGTAAGAGCTATCTGAAAATATGTTTACTGCAATTGATCTCAAACACCAGTATGGTTTTTAGTCTTAAACAATGTAATCGATTGAGTGAAGAAACTTGTAAATGGTATCACGGTGCTCGATGGTTATCAGCGAAGCATGGAGACATCCTATGTAGGATTTTTATTGAATGAAAACTGATTCGGTAGGTGATTAACCATAAGACGGGTGTAGTGTGCGAGTAGAGCTTTATCGATGTCTCAACACATGTGGTTGTTGTGACGTGACCCGCTTGGTCACGATTTGAGTCATATCCACACGCCGCGCCATAGATCACACCACTTTTGTCTATTTGCTTTTCTCGTTCATCACGAGAATGTAGTGGCTGAACTCATACTGTACTTAACAGTACTCGAGAGAGTTATCTAACAAGAGTATGATGAAATTGGTAAATCATTCACTTTCTCCAAATTAGTATAGAAAACTGTTCATCGTCCAATAATAATCAAATGATGCAATGCAATCCTTTGAAGAGGGTACGAAATTACATTACTGTGAAGGATATGGTTTGGTGAAATCTAAGTCTATATTGGAGAAAGAAATATCTGCTTTTACTTGTTAGCACCAGTTGCTTGATTTGTCATACAAAGTGAATATAGTCCAGCGTTGCAATTCGCAAGTGTTGTACTGATTCGGCAATAGACCACTCTCGCGACTCAATTAGCTTCTTGCTATCATTGGAGGACACCGATAGTGAGGCGCACAATAGTTGTTCGTGCAGCACCCGACACAGTTCAGCTTCCACCCGATACCAATCCACTTCGAACGACATTCGATACTTCTTGAGTAACTTATCGTCTTGAGACAACTCGATGCTAGTGCTCGTTGCAACTCGAGATGAGTGATCAAAGCCGAATGCCTTGAAGGCCACAACACATTTGTGATTAAGATCCACTTCAACTACCTTTGAGCATTGACTGTCTTCCTCTAAATACTCGCCTTTTACATTACTCATAAATGCACTGAAATGAAAAAAATGATTAACCAAAAGTATTATAACGAGCATTACGCTACCGTTTGATCAGAGCAAGATAAATACTCTGATTCTTGTCTTCGATCGATTCGAGCAATATCTGATCAACATCACATGTCAAAATATAGACAACCTCTTCGAGACAAGTAAGAACAATCGGTTCCAGTTCAGGTAGCGGTTCATAGGTATGTTCTCCATGATTGTGACAAAAAACCCAATCGTTAACTAAATCTGGATTCGGCTTTTGTAGCACTTGAAGCACAGATTTATCACAGTCAATAGAGTCAGGCAAATTTTCTATTTAATAAGAATAAATAATTAATATGATTATTCAAGAATTATAAATACTCACCAACAATGCCGTTAAGCTCGAAGTGTAAATCGATATTCAAGCAATCAGAAAGTTGAAGAGAAAATTTTTGAAAAGAAGTCAAGTTGAATAGAACACCATACTGTGGCTTGAAATCAATGTGAACTATTCGTTTTGATTCATTCAAGCCAAATAATCTAAAGTTTTCCACAATTATAGCTCCTGACTTGCGTAAACGTAAGACAAAACTAAGAGTCTCGAATTCGTTATCATCAAAAACGTATTCAACTTTCTTGACCAATTCATCTTGTTGATGACTCTCTCCCAAGTTACTGACTTCAACTGTACCCTTAAGAGCAGCTTGATCAAAGTCACCAACGAATGGTAAATTCTTGATCTGGAAGAATAAACAAAACCTTTCGAGTTGATCATCGAAATTCCAACCGAGAGAGTATTGCATTGGCATCACTGAAATAGAGGAGTAAGCAACGGTAAACAAATGTTTTAAATAATTTATTGGTTGCGCGAAAAAAAAGGTTGTTTGAAGTACAAATAGGTGGTAGTGCGTGTCGAGAAGAAAGAAATGGTCTGTTACCAATTGGATAGTGACCAGAACGCGTCCAAAACAAGAATGCGCGCCACACAGCTGTGCCGACGCACACTGCGCCGCGTGACACTTCTCGTGGTAGTCTGACAATCGATACTATCGATAATGGGTGATCGGGTTTGAATTTGAAGGGAGCGCAGAGCGGGAAAAGCATTAAATAACAAAAAATCATTTAAAAACACAAAAAATAAAGCTTTTTGTTGTTACATTCAACAAGTCAATAAATTTAAAAAATAATAAAAAAATATCTAAGTGGTGTAAAGCCTAGACACAAAGTTGATCTTTGAGTAGGGCGCGGTGAGGTGATGTTGTAGGGGAGGTGGTGACGGGTAGTGTAGCTAGTAAGGCTTGTCTGGCTTACGCTTTAGTTGCACTTTGAGTCGCTTTGGTCCAATCTGGAAGCCATTCATTGCTTGAATGGCAGCCTGTGCTGCATTAGGCGAGTCATATGAGACAAAGCCAAAGCACTTAGAAAGGTTTGTATAGCGGTCGACAAAAACCTTGGCAGAGAGCACGTTGCCGAAAGGGGCAAACATGCCCATGAGGTCGGCATCGACAAACTCTGCTGGCAAATGATAAATGAATAAGTTGGCGCCATCAGGACCCTCGGTCTGCTTGGCCTGACTCGTCACACCCCCACAAATGCTAGATGAAGCAGAAGACGAGGAGGACGATAGGGAAGAAGTGGACGAAGACGTAAAGCTGTTGGGAATGGACGAACTTCCTCGACTTCCAACAGACTTGATTTGTGAAGCTGTGCTCGAGTTAATATCGTAGGGCGGAGGAGGTACTAGATGAGCAGGCATTTGAATAGTCGAATTGCCCATCGAGTGCAGATAGTGGCCCTTGTGATGATACATTGGATGGTGATAAGTAGTGGATGCCGTCTGATAAACGTACGGCTCCAAGTAAGGGTAGTCTGTAGTAGTCGCGTAGAGATATGACGAGTCGACATGCTTGCCTTGACCGGCATGCAAGTAGACACTGCTTGGGTGCGCGTACAAGCCACCCCCAGACCCGAGGTCACCATAAACTGGAGCAGAGAGCATCGAGTTTTGGTTTGCAGTCAATGCCATGGCCGCTGCTGCTATCGAAGATACTTCGGGTGACTGGTGACTCAGCAAATTGTGTTGCAGCGCCGAGATTAATTGGGGTTGAGGGTGCGCGTGTGGTTGTCCCATACTGGGTTGTTTCTGCTGCTGGGCCGCGGCCGCTACAGCCGCCAAGGCCAGGTAAGGATTGGTTGATGCGAGTGTAGCAGCTGCAGCGGCTGCAGCGGCCGCTGCTGCCGTGGACGACGTGGAATTCGCTGAATTGCTCTTGGATCTATTGGAGCTCGAGGATAAGTGCCGTGTGTTGTAAAGAGAGTTTTTTGAATGGTGACTTGGAGTAGATGAACCCGACGAAGCAGACGAAGGTGATTCAGAGCCCGCTGAAGCGGCCGCAGCGGCCACTGCAGCGGCGGCTGCTGCGGCGAGTGACACAAATTGAGGAGTAGGATGAGCAATACAAGATACCGACTGAGGATGAAGAAAAAGTGAAGGTTGTGTGGCAGCAGCCTGCATGTTTGGATGTAGAAACTTCTCGGTAGAGTCGCGCCCAGTTCCGTGACTCAGCTTGGAAGCAGACTGACCAGGCGTAATGTTGGTGTTCGGGTTGTTAGTGGCAGCCAGCTTGACAACCATGGCTGAGCTACAACCCTCCATGGTTTGCGAGCCATGCATTGCTTTGATCGCGTTGATGGCGCACTGCTTAGTGCTGAAGGTCACAAAGGCACAACCTGACCAATGGCGCAAATAGTAAAAGAATTAACAACGTAAATTCAAATTTATCTTAAATTTCTTACCCCGAGAAATTTTTTTGGCATCTCGTAGCACGAGACACTCTTCGATGTTTCCAAATTTCGCAAACATTTTTCGCACATTATCTTCATCAAATTTCTTAGAAAGCATACCAATAAAAATTTTACGTTCTTGCTTGTTCTCACTGTCGGCTGGTTTCATCTGGATTGGATTGTGCATGTTTTCGAGCGTCTTCACGTTGTGCAATGCGTTTTGCGCGCCAAGTGCCGACTTGCGAGTGTAGAAGGTAACGAAGCAACAACCACGACTCTGACCTGTTTCTTTGTCGCGCAACACCTTGAGCGAGTGAATTTCACCAAACTCTTCAAACAGCTTGTAGCAATCTGCCTCGTTCCATTCTTTGGGAATTTGGCCCACAAACATTTTGATCGCGTCTGGATCGGGAAGTTTCTCCATTTTGGCTTCCACAGGTTTCGACTCGATCTCCTCTGTACTCGCATGGTCACTAGCCATTTCCGAATCTTCGTCTGTAGTGGTCTCGTCAAGGGGACTATCTTCCTTGGTACCATTCCAGTTTTGTTCGCTCTCCGTGTCAGACACGGTTACCACTTTAGTTCCTTGCTCTCGGAACTTGGTCTCGGCGTTGTTAGCAGCTGGCTGGCTGTGAGCCACGCCATCTGACTCGTCCTCGTCTCCGGTAACAACCATGCCCGATGCCGGTGACTCGGTTATGGTCATCTTGAGCATGGCTTCCACTAATTGCGGCTCGTCGTGGTCGCTGCTAGTTTGGCAAAGTCTTTTTCCAATGTGTGGCTCCTGAGTAGGTGGCGATGTGCCACTGTCCAGCTGCTGGTGGTTTGCGTCACTACTGCTAGAAGTCGATGGCTGGGACGTAGCACTGCTGGGGGTGCTCGGCGAGTCTAGCTTAGCTGTTTGCGAAGATTGAAACTTTGCACCGAGTTTGGAGAGCCCTGAATTGATAAGAAGAGGCTTGGGTTAGTCTTAATTGGACCTCGATTCATACAGGCAATTAGTAGACTTAATGCTTTGCTCTCAGAACTTAGTGCCTTATTATACTGGCCAAGAACTCACTGTGAGCCATTTGCACTTTTTCTCTTTCTCCTTCTCTCTCTTTTTAGCAGGGTCAGAAACAGCTTTGCTGTAAAAGCCCTGCTATTAATCTCATGTTTCTGTCTGTCTGTCTGTCCTCACAAAAATTCTAGCATACTTCCCGGGCACCAAAAAAGCTGAAACTTTACAAAAAGGATCCTTTTGAATAAATAATAATTGGATGAGACTTTGGTGTCCCAGGCTCCAAAGGGGCCCAAGATTTGGGCCATTAAAAAACGAGCAAGTCTGACAATCTACGCCGCACTTTTCTCGCTCTGCTCATAGGCTCTCCCTTCTTATTTTCAATAGGTCAACGCTCATTACCGAAGCAATCAGCCTCGCGGTCCGTAGCAGCTCGGTCTGGCGGAGCCACCGCCGTGGCTGAGTCACTGGAATCGTTGGTCGTCATCTCGTGTCAACACAAACACCAACCGCAATCGGCAAACCAAACGAAGAAAAATGTAAATGAATCAAACACTAGGCAACAGTTCTGGAACCTTGCCCTTTAGATAAATATTTGAATAAATAAAAATACAAAACACACACACACTGTGGAACACGAGACACACAAGCACACACAGGTGCAATGAAACTTAAGCACGTATCGTGGTAGATGATAGTGATCGTTGTGTGCACTGATAACTGATGACTCGGCGACGACAAAATAGTGATCGACTGGCGCGGTCTACTCGGGGCGCTGAAACTACTGACTGGACACTGGTGGGCGAACTAGCGATCTGGTCGGGCCTAGGCATATTGGCCGATCGAGCATACAAGGTGAGCGACACTAGATAGACACGAAGAGCGCGGCGGTGACTGGTCGACGCGCCGAGGTGACTGGTCGGCGCGCGTCTCACTTGCCCGGTGATCATGTCCGCGTCCTCGGGTGTCTCTCCACTTCCATCTCCATCTCTCTCTCTCGCTCTGTTTCTCTTCTACCAAGCCAAGAGCTCTCGCCATCCTGCACAGTTCCTCTCTTGCATTGCCCGAGTCACAGTTAAGCCAGAGTGGAGGATAGTTCGCACTCGCGCCCGCTCGCCTAGCTCTCTCACGATATTAGAGAGTGAAAAAATAGAAACTAAGTCAAATCTTGTTCAGGTTTGGAGACTCTCTCCTCTGGCGAGCCAGCAACCTCTCTCATCGAGACCGGACAAAATCGAGAGCGAGAGGAGTTACCTGCCACGCGTGTTACTTTAGAGGGGAGAGAAAGCGGAAAATCAGAACGAGATTGGATACTGATTAAGGCCAGCTCACTCTCTGTTTACCGCTGTTGCTGCTAGCCACTAGTCCAACGACCGAGTGACTCACTGACTGAGTGACGAAGAGCGAGCAATCGGACGACCGGTGAAGCGGTATTACCGCTGCTCTCAAAGATGCTACCAAGTGTCATAACTCAGTTACCCGCATCGACCACCGTGCTTAGAAATAGTGACGTACTTTACCATGTGATCCAAGCCTCTCGTGCTTGCAAACAAATCTCACCGTCCGGTCAATCCATGTACGTTTGATGTACACGGTACCGGTGTCATGGCACAAAGATGCTTTCATAAATGAGCTATTCTTTTCCATTTTTAGCACATTTCAGCTTGAGCAGACTTTTGGTGTAATCCAAAACTAAACCCACTTAACTCGCAACTTACACTTGTCTAAGTTTTGTAATTTTTAACTTTTTTATAATCTATACCTAACACTTGCGGCTTCATAATAATACTGGAAGAAGTTGGGGGTAAGAAGTCCCTCACTTCCCTTTGATATTTCAATCAGAGCTCGACGGTGAAATATGCTTATATCGATTAGATGATTCGAAAAATATGGCAGTTGAGTAAATGGCAGATGAGACATTTCTGAGAGTAGTGTTGGGCTCTCAAGTACGGACGTGCGTCAGAAAACAAGTTCAATTGTGTTCAATTGCAATTGGTAATACCGCGTCATAATTCCGATAGGCAAAATAAACGGACGAGTAGCAGGTCCGGTATAGTTATCCACCAATAAGATACACCAGTGTGCTTGTTCCAAGTGTTCCAACCAAACTCTACTGTTAGCAATCCCTACACTTTAGTTCCTGAAGTATAATACCACTTTAGTAGCCATCAGAAGGAAAACCAACACCTCGGACCTGTCTATTTGCCAGGTCAGTTAGTCTCATGACGCCGATCAATGAAGGTGAAACTTGATCCTCTGTACCTCTCGTTTGTTTCTCTCAGCCAGACAGTAGAAGCCCAGCAAACCAAGCATTTACTTGGGTTGGCCGGTAAAGTTCTGCTCTAGATGTGCAAGTGGATTGTTCTGTGTCTCTTTGAGACTGAAGCCCTACCAGTGCGATGAACGAGACGCGCGACACGCGTGCACTGAAACGAACATGACACATAAATCCATTGGAATCCAGTGTGCGACAAATGCCACCATTGCCACCGATATAATGGTGTTGTAATTGAATGCCCGAATCGGTGCAGGCAAACTAACAGCTGGTTGGGGGTTAGAAGCATCTGGCTTGTTCGTTTTGGTCCGTATTCGTTCTCTCTATTTGCGCTCACAAAGACACTCTCCTTACCCAAATTAAGGTATTACAATGAGGGCTAATTGAATTTGAGCAAAAATATATTATTTTCCTGTTGTCAACAGCAAGGTCAAATTTCTCTCATCTAAAGGAACAGTATTGCTAAAACCCACAGTTTCAGGTCTTTCCGTGTGCTTCTTTTGATTGTATGTCTCTTATTAATTTCCAATTTCAACAAGAGGGAAAGTGGAGAGGAGAGCAAGCCTATTTGTAATTGTAATAGCTGTGTCAACAAAAGCTAATGGCTCCTACTGGCTTATTTGTTTGTCAGGTTCCGCGCGATACAACACCGAGGACAGAAAGCGAGCCACATGACTGCCAGAAGAAAGAAGAAAGCGCTCAGCAAAATAGCAATAATTGAATTCTAGCAAATATGCTCTTACCACTATTCTTGGATAGATACTCGAGAGGCACTACTCTTTCACTCAAGATTCTTAATATATTAATAAGAAATCTCAATGTCTAGTGCACGCGCAACAGAAACTTTCTGGGTTGTGTAGAGTAGCATGCGAGAGGCAAGTTTCATCCCGTTTTACCACCAAATGACACTGAATGTAATCGATTTTTATTCCAAGTTGCACGTGCTATCAAATTCTGCTTGAATCATTTCTTGCTACTGTCGAATCAATTAAAGATGATCCCACATTAAACAAGCAAGTGAGTTAACTCTAGTACAAGATAATCCGCATCGGCTTGTCACTTAGAGCGTTTCGTCTGTGAGTTGACTGATAATCAGTGGCCACCTCTACCGCTGCCCTCAGTGCCTTTCCAGACGCTACTCTTGCAACCTGGGTCGAACCAGGTGTCGAGTGTGCAATTAGAGCACTACTCTGCTCTGAGAGAAAGCTATTCCTCGCCTTTAGAGAATGTATTTGTAAGAGAGAGAGAGAGAGAGAGAGAGAGAGAGAGAGAGAGAGAGAGTGAGTGAGATCAACGACGGCAAAGAGAAAACGTAAAGAGACAAAGGGGACAATGAGAAGGAGACAGATTACGCGAGCAATTCATTAGCACAATGAGCACTCTAAGACAATTGCCTGCAATCGGACTACTGTAAAGACTGCAGCGATCGAGGTGGTGGAGAATCGCACATAGACATGGTGTGCCAAAGGTAGGTTAGTGTGAGGTGCGCGCAACACCATGCGGGCTGAGACAATGAGGAAGGTGGCCTGTCGGACACGGGCGTCACTGGGCCAACCACAATAGCACCTCTCGCAGCACGTTTTGCACACATTTTCCCACCTAAAATAGCTACCGTGATAAGAGGCAGCAATGATAGTTGTGAACAGCCACTGCTCAAACATAACAAACTAGAATGGCACGCGTACGTCAAACGTACGCCAATCAACTTCTTATTCTAGTTTTGTTACTGTGATGAAGGAACAAGTGGACAAACAACCAAGTTTGATCCAATACTGGCGTACAAACACTTGCAAGCAAAAGCAAGGAAGAAAAGCAAAGAAGACATTAGTGCTAAAAGCATCTTAATCCTTTTCTTTCGGTTCCAATCTTCTCACTACAAATTTTTTTCTTTTTAAGCCTTCAAATGCACAATAATAAGTTTTGATATTTTAAAGAATGCTATATCAATAACTGCAACTGCTTAAATCAGGCCAAAACTCATTTAAGAGAGAAAGAGAAAGAATTCTCAAGAAAGAGTGAACAGACAAATATATTTGTAAAATGTGAAAATCGGAATCTATTGAAGTTGGTCCTACGATTTTTGGAATGCCAAGAATGCAATATAATAAAAACTTTAATTAAAACCTAAGATGTCATTAGCATTATAATTAAACCAAACAGTACTTCCACCGCGTAGTCATGCACTTTGTGAATATCGAATTTGAAGTAGCGCAAAAAGAATTGGCCAAAAGTGTGTCATTAAAAAGTATCAAGGGTGAAGTCTAGCTGGCAAAACAGTTGAAAGTTGGAGTGGTGAGCGAGCGAGCTGGAAAGTGGCACTGGGTCGGATTACGCTCACCCTGGCACACGGTCTGCTCCATCATCAGGTTCGTGGTGGGAGCACTTGTTCGAGTGCCTCTAATGCTCGCTTGGATCGTGCCCAAGCAATCAGTCAAATGGATCAACTCGAAGCATGTGTGAAGTGGCTGGTAAGCCCTCAACACTCCCTCTTTCCTGGTGGCCGTCTGTGTGTGTCTGTGTATGTCTGTGTGTGCCTGTGTGTGAGCAATGTTTGGCCAAGTTCATATGACAACCACCTCGAGTCCGATCGACCGATCTACGCCAACTGTGTGACTCATCCACTCCGGGCAATGTTATTCCACAGGACTGAGTGGGAGTGCGGGAGACCATGGTTTCTCACCAGCTGCCTTTCTTACTCAATCTCTCACTCTCTCCCTCCCTCTCTTACTTTTCCCGCTTTTTCTTTTTCTCACTTGCTTCGTACCGCCTCTGGAAATATAAATATAGACCAAGCAAAAGCTAATTCAATTAACACACTAGTAGCTATCCTCGTGTTGACATGTCGCCGTGGACACTTGGCATCGGAGAATACCGCAGAGAGTGAGAGAGAAGTTCAAAGGTTGGCGCACTCTGGTCTAATTGGATCACCGTGATGGCGCGATGCTTCACTCATCAAGAGAGTGAGTGAGAGAGAGAGAGAGACCACCCAAACCACAACTGCAGTGCCTCACACGCACGCACGCACAATTACTGTCATTACTGCTCAATTTAAACATTTTAAAATAATAGAAAAATACAGAACTAAGAAAAAACAAAGAATTTAAGTTTTTTAATTGAGCAAGAGTAGAAGTAGGAGTTAGTATCTGCTTTTCAAGTGATCCTTCATCCCCCTTCCCGGTACACCATCCAACTCACTTTCCCCTTTACCCGTACCCTTTCCTCTATGTAAAGTAAGTCACAATCACCTATCTAGCATAATGACAGTCATATATAAGTGATATTAAATAAATTAAAATTTTAATTGCCACACACACATACACACTTGTAATTGTCCCCAACGGGCAAGTACGACTAAACAAAAGACATTGTAGCTTTTCTACTTCGTGCGTTGCCTACTTGAAGTTAACCGCAGAACATTACTCGTATTTCATATTTATTGAACAACACTTCAAAATTGGATAAACAGAATGAGTTTTTTGATATGAAATAATTCCAAGTTCAAAAAGTTAAAATAACTTATATTCATAGTAAAATTATAACTTTTGTCATATTACCATTAGACAAATTGAAATCTGACGGTCAACTTATTAGTTTTAAGATGAGTAAAAACTGGAAAAACTTAGAACAAAACCTATTTATGGGTGTTAATACAAGCTTTCAAGCAACTTAATGCAACTTAGTGATGCGGATAAATGAATCTTTATACTTGTCACATTTAACATTATTAATTTTTATTTTATTCTCGTTTTTATTTTTTAAAAATTTGACATATAGATTCTACTTTTTAAATGCAAATTTCAAAAAATAAAAAAGTTTTTTTGTCATAAACTTTTAGTTTTATCTGTTTTATTTGTTAGAGTACTCAGAATCGGCCTATAAAAATGCCTTGTTAAAAAAAGTTTTTTTCTAAAAACTTTTACGTGATATATCCGCGGTACAATAAATTTTACTTTTGCACCTAAAACGAGAACTTTTCTATCATTGTAACACCAAATTTGCCATTTCAAAAATGAGACAACTTTATAAATATTTGATCTCGGCGACAAGCCAAAGATAGATGGTTTAGAAGAGACCAAACAAACGACTTGCTTGTTTCCGCACTCAAATTCTCGTTGAGTAAGAGAACACCAAGGAGCAAGGTAAAATTGGCTGATATGTCAATCAACCCATTTCCTCTCAATTTTGTCTTACTACTTACCAGCGGGTTAATCTGAAGTTAACACAGAAGTAATGCCGAGGTTTCAACGCGTTAGTCTTGGGCTGTCAATCTCATTTACGAATTAGCACTGTGGGAGCGTTGCGAGGTGTGCTCCATTGTCGAGTTGCCCAAGTAATCATCACTTATTCCAAGTGGGAATTCCCAACAGAATTGTCCCACACTTTTCAAACAAAGTTCAAGTGGTTGTTGAGATTTTTTTTAATTTTTAATTTAAAAACGCACACAGCTTGCAAGTGATGAGAAGATATATCTATAGAGAGCAAAGTTTGTCCTCTATCCGTCTGGCTAAGTTGTCGTCGAAAAGTTTGATGCGAGGTTTATGTGTTGAGTGTCGGTGAGCGAATGGCGATCGTGCCGGCGATTGGAGCCACACGCGGCCCGGTCCACACTCAGTCACCGTCTGGCGCCCATGCCGCATTCCCATTGGCCCACAACCCAACGCTAGTCTAGCTGTCTGCGCGCTACCCAGCCACTCTCTCTCTCTTTCTCTCTCTCTCTCTCTCTCTCTCTCTCGCCAATTCCAAACGTGAGTATTGAATTTCCTAATCAACTTTATTCCACGCGCGCGCCCAGATAGCTAACTGGTAAGTGGGAGCCTCGTTGGGTTGCAACTTTGATCCATGCCTCTACCTATTGATTGGAATGCCGCTAGCAGTTCCAATGGCTCAACTCCGAGATACGCCAAAGACTAGTAGACGATATATTCAATTTACTTCTGTCTTCAATTTCTTTCCCCTCCCAAATACTTGTTAGCAATAATCGGCACGCAGAGAAATTCGAAAACCAGGATGAGAGAGCAAAAGATTTTAATAAGGTACTCCAGTGAAACGGGAGTTTCGGGACATACTGGTAATGGTGACTGGACTGGGTGACTTGCACGGTCCCACAGCTTGGACAAGTGGGGAACAAATAAATTGCGTGTGTGTGAGAGAGAGAGAGAAAGAGAGAGAAAACGAAGTGCATGGCGCTTGGAATTTAGCGATAATGAGAATATCACCGAGAGACAGATGTGTGGAGAGCAGTGCCGGGAACGAGTGAATATGACAGAGGATGGGTGAGCATCAATGGCGATGGGACGACAATGGCGAGCCAGTGAGTGTGCCTCGCACACCACAATACACAATGCCGACTTTAAACGGCCCACCATGCTTGGCACTGCTCAGAGATACTCAACCACTCACCACCATCATCATTTGACTTGCTTTCTCCCCTCGAAAAGATCGAACCCAAGTTCAATACGGCCAAGCATAGGTATAATCAACCAAGATAGCTATAGCCAACCACTTCATTTTATCACAATTTGCAAACCTAAGTTTTTAAAACCCAATTTTTAAAACAAACAGTGAGTTTGATCCAAATAAGGTTAGGAAACATGGTTCATTTGCAAGTTTTCATTTGGAAAGAAAAAAGTTTTCTCTTAATTAAGTTGAGTGACATCTTTAATTAATAAAATTAAAATCATATATTTCAACTTTAATTCAAACTAAAAGAATCTAATAAAAAAGATAGTTGCATTGACATTTATTTTAGAATGAGCAGAATTTATTGACATTCTAACATTTTAGTTGTTGCATTTAATTTGATAGAACTAGTTATAAATCAATTTTAAATATCAAGCGAGCTAAATACAATAAAATATCAAAGTTTCAGGCTTCAGGTTTGTTGCAATCATGCTGGTGCATGATTCATGGGTCCGGTAGCATCCATTCCACAAACACGCACATGGAATTTCCAATTGGAACGTGGACGTTGTTGGAGAAACGAGCGACAAATTAGAGATAAATTTTCCATGTGCTCACCCACGTTACCTCGTGTTATCCCTGCAGTACAGTGGGTCTCAATCCAGGTGGTTGGCACCAAGCTTGTGTGTTTGTGTGTGAGTGTGTTGATGCACATTACTCACTAAACGTGACTCTCTCACATCAACTCATCTACGCCAGTTGGCATCCAATCCATCCCATCGGCAGCACAAATTACATTACACGTTGGTGATGCCATTGTTCCCACCACTCAAGCACATATTGGCATTAACGTCACTGCCTAGACCACATTTCTACTTCTTTTTTTAAAGAAGAAGTTATTGAAATTGGAGAAAGAAAGCGAAATTCAAGCTTATAAATCAACCAAATTGAATGACAAACTAGAAGGAGGTTTTGTGACTGGACTCAGTGTTGGTATGGTGATGGGCCATTGATGGCTCACCCAAACCTACCACCTTCTTCGAAGCAAACAAACAAGTTCCACTTGGCAAGTGGATTCCACATAAAGCACTTGGACAAAGCGGTGTCCTTATAAAATTGTGGCTCGGCATAAAGTGATTTGTCACAGTGGTAGTTTGAATTCTTGATTAAAAAATTGCATCCGACGATCATAGCAAAATGCTCGTTTATGAAAAAGTCAAATTTGTCCCGGTAATATTTAACAATTTATTACTTGTGCTCAACCTTTGTAATATCATCTCTAAAAA
Organism: Rhinocypha anisoptera; assembly: GCA_011762765.2. Lineage (NCBI taxonomy): Eukaryota > Metazoa > Arthropoda > Insecta > Odonata > Chlorocyphidae > Rhinocypha > Rhinocypha anisoptera. The sequence continues at coordinate 31,144 of WURS02406306.1, forward strand.
CAATCAGAATTTAACAAAATGAACAATTAATGCAAACCACAAGCTATTTGCGCAAAGCCACTGGATTTGGCATAAATCCCAACAAATTGAATATTTGACTTTTTTAGTTGAATATTTTAATTTTCTTTTATTTAATTTTTTAAAATAGACATTTTAGTCCAGAAAAAATATTAAAACTGTAACTCATTAAGTGGTGAAAAGAAAACAACAATGCATAAAGTAATTGCAACAACAACAACAAAAATGCAAATATAGAAACTAAAAATAATAACACTTGAAAAATATTGCTAATGTTTCCGATTGGCCACTATCATTGCGATTGTGTATCGAGTGAGACTACTGAGACCCACTTCAAGTGCCTCTCGGCTCTAGGTCAAATTTGCTAGCAAAGCTTTCAATTAAACTTTGGTATATAACAATATAGAGAGAAATGTATTGGAGCTCAACTAAAGCGACACACAAAAAGTATAAAATATTGAAAATTGAATGCTCACTTCTTGGTTCTTTGTCTCATTGTCTCTTGAGAAACGAAAGATCCTATCCTGGAGAATCGTAAGACTTGTTTCCGCGAGGCGTCTCTCTCTCTCTCTGAGTGCCTTGTTAGTGAGCTTGTCAGACGGACTTATTATTGCAAAAAGACGTCAAGTATCCTAACACAAAAGAAATAGAAAGCTCAAAAATGATTTTGGGATTCATTGGAGATATCACATATCGCGGTGGGGACTTTTGATTAAAGTTACACTGTGGTATGACAGCAATAATACCCAAAAGTGGTGTATTTCACGTGGATGCATAACAAATTGAATTGCGAGTTGTTTGTCAACTTGAGAATGATCGATGAACTCAAGTGATCGCATGCGAGACAAACGCAAATCCTAAAGATAACAACCTCGTGCAAATGCGTAACCCTTGAGCAAAAGTGACAACAAAGTAAAGTATAAATCCAAATTGCCTCGCACACTCCGACTCGCATCTGACAAAGAGAGTTGTGTGTTTTTTCTTCACATACTATTACAATCTGATGCTACTTTCCGGGCTCCTCTCTCGATTGTCGATTGTATGCAGTAGAGTTAAGTGGTGTAAGCCTCTCGTGCTTCCATATAAAACAATATGAAACTAACGTATACCTTAAGCTAAATAAATGTAAAAACTTCCGTTGAAAGGATATATTAAGTATAAACTCGATCGTCAATTTGTCTTAGTCACTGGCATGAGAAATTGGATGGAACGGTGAAATGTGGCGTAGGGCTGACACCGCCATCAGCACCAGTGATTGGTAGGACAATTCGAGTCCGAGTTTGCACAAACAAAGAGAGCGAGCCATTTGAATTGACCAAGCTTAGGATCAATCAAACTCTCACTTGATGTGAGAGATGGATTGAGTAGTGGTGGCACTGGGTCGCCGAGTCGTCTCCGGTGCATTATGAGCCGGCGCGCGCCAACCAACACGAGATCCGATGAGTGATCGAGCAAGGAGAGAGCACTGGCCAGAGTAGAGAGCCAAGTGGAGCATTGTGATAGATCGAAAGTGACTACCCGCTTGGTATTATGCGATTGCGCGCCATACTCGCCGAGTTAATCGAACTGAGCAAGAGCGAGAGTGATAGCGCGCCAAATAAGATGCTTCAATTCAATTATACTTGTATTAGAGATCCACTCGAGAGGGAGACAGAGAAAGGAAAAAGATGCAAATCAGCTCTACTCGTTCCGTTCGGGCAAAAGGTGCTCATCGAGAGACGATTAGATGAGACAAATCAGTGCGCCAGCCATGGTCGAGCACTACCTCTACCCAAATGTCCCCTCCACTCACTCCACTCCACTCTCTCTCTCTCTTCTCTTCCTAAATTGCCACCCATTGGCATTCCATCCTGCATGAATCCAGCTGTGATCGCTTATTTTAGAAACTTTTATTTCTCCGATAGAAAATAATCTACTTTACCGTTGATATAATTATTATATGAGGAAGAAGGTAAACTATGAGCAGTGCCACACACATGCTGGCTGTCGAGAACAGTGACTACCAACCACTGATTCACTTGTCGAGCACATCAATCTTCAATTATTATAAAATACACCAAATGCAACATTAAGTCTAACTAAATTATACGAAAACGCAAGTGAATGTCAGAGTTAAGTTCAACAATTCAAGCAATGAAAAGAAAAAACATATGAAACAACAAAAAAATAAGAGGAGATTTGAGACACTCTGCCAACATCGCGTGTGCGATTCGCTTCTCTAATTGAAGCTTTTAGGTTTCAATTAGATTTCCATCGATGGAATCGACTCTCCGTGCTGCTTCGTGTGACCGGATCCCCCGAGGAGGAGAAGGGCAAAGTGGGAACTGTGTTCACATGCTTCGTCACTCGCTCTTCTGACACACCACCTCATTCGAGAAGAGAGATAGAGAGAGAGAGAGAGAGAGAGAGAGAGAGTTGATCGCGCGACTTGATCGTAATCAGTTTAGAGACCGTCAAGGTAGCGTCTACTAGGTAGACTAATCGAATTAGATAGAACAATTTACCCTCCTCTTTCCAAATCACTGCGGTGATGATGAGTACATCTTTCTCACTAATATGAACTGTTTTTGGAAGAAGTAGAAATGCCAAGTGGGTTGATATTGGTAACGATTTGTATGGAGACGGAATTCTGTCTGCACTTTGGTCTGGCTTCGGTGATCGATGTGATCAGTCACGGTACCCATTGACTTTCACTTCTGACATTGAAATAAACAAGATACGATGCTAGGTTTGATTGGTGCCTGATTCTATCCTAAAACGCCTACGAGAGAACGAAGAGTGGTTGGAAATGAGGTTACTTTTTGCAAACAAGTACCGCTGTCATCAGCCAGACCAAAGCACCAATTAGTTTGGCTGACATGATTAGATTTCGCGTCGTGAAGAGTCTCTTGCAAGAGCAAGTGAAGTAGAAATTATTATTCCTGCCCACGACCTAAACACAGAAAAAGGGAGAAAGTGAATACCTTAGAAAAGAGTAACATCTGTGTAGCGGACAATGTAATGATTAAATAAAAATATTTACAAGAAAAAACTGATTCAACTGTAAGATGTAAGATCTAGTCATGGTGCATCTGGTACCAGAACACTCTTCTGCTTTAACCTTTTAGGGATCAAACTAGTAAAATTATGCCAATATTCATGGTTTGAATATCTAAATTCAACCTGTTCACCAGTATACCAGTATAGTCAACGTAGTTGCAATTGTAGTAATATAGAATTATAAAAATTCATAAATTTAAGTGCTCGCTTGATGTACCATGGTGAAACTAAAAGTAATTTCCTAATTAGTGTTTGTGAATATTTAAAAACACAACTTTAAAAATGAATAAACTACAAGAATGGACTAGAGCTAAACCGACAAAAAGAAGTAAAGTCAAAGCGAACCGCACACTGTGAACGCGAATTTCCGCCTCGACTTCCGCCTCAATAGGGTCATACATTTTCTCATTCGCCATTAGCACACACGTCTGCAAATAGGGCTCGAGAAATGTGAGAAAATATCCGGAGTGTGGAACCTGACCCTGTGAATGCGACAGTGCAACACACGATCGAACTCAATCCAAGGCACAGAGACACAAAGCTCGATCGTAATCGGTGCCAATGTGCCACTGTACGAATATTTAAATTCAAATCAGTGTCGCGAGAGGCGATTGAATCACGATGATGGTGTCGAGAGATGTACGCTGAGAGGAAGCGACAATCGGATGACATTTTTAAAAAACCAGTTTTCTTTGCATGCTACTGCTAGCACCCAGTGTAGTTGTGTCGATCAGTCAGAGGAGAGACCAGTGCCGAGATGGTGAATTGGTGCCACACTGCAAATATTGACACTTACCCGAGGAGAAGACCGAGCGCGTGGTCTATTCCGATAAGGTATATTCTAACCTCTCAAGGTCTCTCTGATTTGCTCTTCACCGGCTTGCATCCAACCTCTCCATTCCAAAATTATTAATTATTAATAGACAAGAAAGAACCAAATTTAACGCCCGTTCGGTTTGCATTGCATATTGCATGTGTCCTCACTACCCCCTCTATTCACTCCTCTTCACAGTGTATTTTTCGTTTAATTAATTTCTATTTTTGTGCTACCGGACGCAATTCAACGCCTTCTCGGAATCGGTCCATTGACTCGGACAGCCAAAGTCCCTACAATTGCATTGGTTCAACCTAACATGGGATTAGAGTTTCCAGTACACTTGTTTTATATGTTATTTTCAAGCAAAAAATGTTATTATTATCATCACATTTCAAATAAAGACTACTGTTTGTTGTTGTCTTATAAATTGTTTATTTATCAACTCACAGCAATCATTACAAAATGTATGAGTGTGTGCCGAATAGTACTTTTGAACACTGAGTATGGAGTTGGCAAAATTTAACGAAGAGTACAGTACACTTATTAATATTAAAATTTAATTTAAATCTACCCTACTGTTTTACTAATAAACTACTAGTGAAAAATTATTTTTAAATCTAGTAGAAATATATTTCTGAGCGAGAGAACTATATTTCTAAACTATAGATTAAGTTAAAGATAAATCAGTTAAATGTAAAGATAAGAACACAAAAACATTTAGGATTTACTGAAAAAAATTGTAAAACCCCTGCATTTGTTGGAATATAAAAATGTGTTTTTGACAAGTGAAATGTAAGCATTAGTGCTGTCCGCTGCATGAGCTGTGCTTGTCTCGTGGTTAACTTGTTCATGCGATGGCAATGTCTGTGATTGGAACGTGGCCATGTCGCACTAGTTCACATGACACATCAGCTCTGAAGGAAAGGATTCGGCAGTCTAGCCGTGTGGGCAAGATGATCACACTGTGTTAATGTTGTTGTTAGTGTAGAATAGTGTATCCTCTAATGCCAAACTAATTAGTAGAGACTCCCGCGAGACAGCGACATAGCTCGTACGAGCACCAAGTGAAAGGGTTCAACACAGCACAGACGATTCAATTCAAATAGACTAACGGAGCAAAACGAATCAGTCCCAATTAGTGCCCAGCTGACACGAACCAGTTCAGAAAGAGTAGTACCAGAGAAGCCTCGGCCCCAATTTCAGTGGCTCATTCAACTCCACTCGAGTAAAAGTTCAAACTTTCCCCAATTTACGCATATTTGCCCTCATCTCATCTGATTGGTAGAAAGACAGGGTTCAAATTAGACTACTCACAGTAAGGATAATTCGACGCGCCCACTTAAGACGAGCACTATTATAAATCCAGTACATTTAACACTACTTTATTCGTTAATAAAGATTAAACTGTATCCAACTGAACCCTTTTAAGCGTATGATAATGAATTTGAAAACTTTAATCTATACCCTTAAGCTTGCAAGCTGTATATGTAGAGAGTTAATCCGCTAGAATGAGAATCATCAATGGAATGGTTTAGCCACAAATACAATAAGTGTCTTAAAACCTTCATAACCTTGGTTCATGCATAGTAATCAGATTCAAACTTGGTTGGTGAAGTATATTGTAATTGTATAGTAGAAAAAGAAAGAAAACAGCAAAACAAGTCGTTGCAATTAATTGCAACTTGGAAAGTAGAGAAGTAGATCGATGAGGTCGATCGATGCCACCACAATTGACCCATGCACACGCTTGTTCCATTGTACATACCAAAACAAAGTAAGTGTTTCCAAATACACAAAGGTCAAACTCCAGTAAATATGAGAATAAATGGCCCTAATGCCATCTAGCTTAAGTGTCAAAGAGGTTAGGGTCATTTATCATGTGACATATACAAGACAGGATTTCACCGCTAGTTCGGCGAGACTCCGATAGACATCGAAAAGGTGAACCGAGAGACGAAAGAGAGAGAGAGAGAGAGAGAGAGAGAGAGAGAGAGAGAGAGAGAGAGAGAGAGAGAGAGAGAGAGAGAGAG
>WURS02406307.1:0-17008 GCA_011762765.2 Rhinocypha anisoptera
GGAGGGAGGGAAGAGGAAGAGAGAGGGGGGGGGGGGGGGGGGGGGGGGAGGGGGGGGGGGGGGGGGGGGGGGGGGGGGGAGCGGGGGGGGGGGGGGGGGGGGGGGGGAGGGGGGATGAGAAGGCGAGCAGATTTTCAACAGTCGTTGAACCCAGGTCGGGGCGCGCTCAGCGGGCTGGCTGGAGCGTCATCACATAGCAACAGAGGGGGAGGGGGGAAGGAGAGGAGGAGAGGACGGAAGGAGGAAAAAGGAGATAGGAGGAGGGGGGGGGGAGAGAGGAGGAAGGGGAAGAACGGATTTGAACAAAAAAATATTACGACGGAGTTCGAGAACATTTACTGCAAGCCCACTCCTCCCCTCGGAGCCCTTTAAGCCTCATCACCGTTTATGCCAACATTTGGAAGTGGCACCTCATAAAAATCTCCACCACCTCAAAATACGGCTTGGGACTCTGTGCGAAGCTATTCATTTCCCACCCCCACCTCCCCCATATCCTTTTCCGCGGTCGAAGAATCGTCAAATGGTTCCCAAAGATTCAAGATTTCCAATTTTCTCTAAGGCAATATTTCGGGCACAATAGTAGACATTGCTATCCGGTGCAGTTATTTCGCATCGGATGGAAGGAAGAAAATATACTTAAAACCATATTATAACTACACGTCACCAACTGTTAGTCACTTCCTCGTTTTTCTTTTTTTTAGCATTGAGCATTCACAATTAAGTCTCGTTTTTTTCATTCATTTAGTCTCCCGTTCAATTTCACTGAAAATTCCAGCGAAAAATAATTTTACGTCCCGAAAGTTCAACATTGTTTGCTGCTGCGAATTGGAATCCATATTCCTAGACTCCATTCATAGATCAGTCGCGAGTCGGTGAGTGACACCGCTGCGGCTCGCTTTCTCTAAGCTTTGCAAACAATGCACACGAAAGGAAATTCATGCATAGATCTCGGGTCTATAGACGTTGCAGAGAACTTCCTGCTACGCCAAATTTCTCTCCCACCCCCCTCCTCATCGCTTTCGACTAAGGACCATAAAACTACAAATCCATCTCCAGTCCATCGTTTCTACTGCCGCAGACTCCGCAATGCCACAAATTTAGATATTACCACATGAATAATGGCATTTATGAAAAGAAACGCAATTTGCGAAGATAAGCCACACTAACATGCCGTAAATACCCCATTCTATTTTACTAACCTCTGGATTTTTGCTTGATCTACTCGCGCCTTCGCAGACGCCTTTAATTTACAGCACTTAGCGTGACTGGAGCATTGGAGGGAAATTTGTGAGTTTCTTAACTCTAGCAACCGAAAATGATTAGTAAACCGAAATGGATATTTTCGTAAACTGTCGCGTAAAACTGTTTTGTTTAAAAAAACTGAAGTATCATTCTGGGGGAAACGAAGAAATTTTGTTATCACTTAGCAGCCACTTGGACTAAAGCATGTACTTTAAATGGAAAATGACTACGAGAGGATGATTTTACGCAGGAACTCGAGGAATTAGTATGGATCGGCCGCTCGACATACATGTACATGCGAATAAAAATTTTGGGGGAATTCCCGCGAACTGCCAATTGGGAATTTAAAAAAAAACAAGCGAACATCATTTGCGTTTCCCCCAAGGATGGTAATTCACACATTTTCGCGGTAATTCACGTCCACACCTCAGTGCCTAACTTCTCGTCTCCGTGCTACGGGAAGAAATCTTGAACGTCCGTCAGAACCAACAATACAAACATGGGCATGGAAAAGGAAAACAAGGAGTCTTTGATCACCGACGCTCTTAACCTCGTGCCTCCAAAAATCCGGCACCGGACGAGGAAAGTCCGGACCGTTTCGCCGAAAAAGAAACCTTTGAAAACTCCAGAAAAGTCTGGCTCCGAGAGTTTTCCGCCAACGTGACCGCTGGATGTCCGTCGACATGTCACCCGGCCCCCACCGCGTCCGCCCGCTGATTTATTCAAATCGTCAACAACCGCCACAGCACACCAAACATATACTACTTCATTCATGTGGTTCCCCCGTTCACCACTCCCCCCTCTACCCGCCCTCCACCGACGCCAGTCGGAGACCTCGCCACCCGCCGCCTAGGTGGTGGTGATGTATTCCGTGCGCATCGCTGATGCCCGCAAGAGGCGACAAACATGCCTCCGCTCCCGCCCCCCATCATCCTTTCCTCTCCCTCGCCACACCACAGCGGCGCAGACACCCGTGTACTTCACTCACGTCCACCCTTCGCCACATCTCGACCACCCAGACCTCACTCAAGTCCCCAGGGGACTTGAGAAATGTTGCCTTGGGAAACTTATAAGGCGGAGGCAATTCATTTCCTACGTGGGCGGCGGCAGTGGTACTCTTCCTCTATGAAGGCCTATTGCGACCGCGTGGACTCGAAAGACGTGTGTAGTTTCCCTCGGGACACAAGAGAAACGCTCTCACGCTAAAACCATCGCTCGCGACACTCCAGTGACAACCTTGCACCTCTCGGGCCCTTACTTATTACGGTTCGGATATGTATACCTCATATTCAATCCCCAAACTCATGGGAAATGTAATTCCAAACCGAGTAAAACAATTAACTAATAATAATGCTTTCATTATGCATTTTAACTAATAAAAATAAGTTGATATCAAACGAATTTCAGTTATCGAAAGAAGAATAAGACATCAAGTGGGTCGGATTCTAAATTTCTCAACGGTTATCTTTATTTATACCGTTAAAATAGGTACTGAAGCAAGTCATTTTATGTCCAACTGTTTTCTACGAGTAGGAAAGACCGAACGATGGAGGAAATTGAGAAAAGAGGCCGCCGGGCCCCATGGACGTAGCTTCGAATGGAGTCATGGTATAAATATTTTCCATCGGTGAATGAGAGATCCGATATCTTAAAATGTAGGACTACCATCATTTCGATCCTGGGCCGTTTCGTGATGGGTGGCGCGTTCTAATTTGATTTAGTTATTGGTGTGAGAAAGAGTCGCGTCTTCATCCTTTCGATTACGGAAAGTTCGGAATCCTCGTTGATCTAGAGAGTGGCGCTAGGAGTGGATAGGGCCAGAATGAGTCTTTGGGGAGGTACCGCCGACACATACCGCTCCCCGCGCCCACTCCCTGATGTGTGAATTTCCACACGCCGTGGGCTTAGTACTAGGTGAGCTCTACCCTCACTTAACATACCAACATTCGGGTTGATCACTGTGGTGGTGGATGTACGTATATTGACTAAAGCATGCCTTTAATTTATAAAGTGAAAAAAATTCTCAAAGAAGGATTGCAATATCAGTGACGCAGAATACACTGAGAACTGCGAGGTTTTTGTTCGACGGATGGACTCCGCCCACACTCTATTACTTGGCGCAAAGGTTTTTCTCGACGGTTACACTATCCCACCGTCAACTTTTTATTTTCCCTTCATCCCTAGTTACATATCAAATTTGTGGGGCAAATCCATCTTTCGCCAACCAAGCATATAAAGACTTTTCAATTGCACCGTCTAGCAATTGAATTAAAGTTTACCTAAGCTCAGTTTACTAAAATTTTATAGACTATCGACGTACTACGTAAAAAAATCGATAGTCATATATCAAAATCTCATTGTTGTTCCATATCATTAAAATTAATACCCATTGTTATAAATATAATAAATACCAATTTCATCCTTTACATAATTAGGTTGTGACCCAATTTTACGTTTGGTTAAAAACAGGAAATATGATTTGGTATAATTTTCTCTTGAGGGAAGAAATTCGTTTTCTTGTGAGAATAGTGAACACTAGTGGTACAAAGAATTATGCTTCTATAAAACAATTCAAGGAAAAAATTAAAATCTGGGCACCCTCTTGTATATAACAGATCTACAATATTTGAGTGAATCATGAGATGTCGAAAAATAAATATATTTTTAATTTGATATTCTTTTTTTTAAGAATCTTGAAGTTTTTTAAAAGAATAATTTCAATCCTGTCAACTATAATGTCATTATGACTTCGGGGACACAGAGTAAATAAGATTCGGAGAATTGCTTACTTAGAAATAATGAAATAGAGAGTTCATATATTCCTGCAAATTATTTGTTCTTCCAATAACCATTTCCTTGCTTACGACTTCCCAGACGTAACGTGGTTACTTGAGACTGACATCTAGAACAAAACTCGATCCCTTTCAATATATCCTAATTACAAATGAATTTAATGAAACCTTAAAAATATATTTTAGAAAATTCCTATAAAATATAAGAGACTTTTTTGGTTGAAATTATGTTTTTTTAAATGGAATGAAGGTCGTACGGTGGGTCTCCACGGTCTATACGGTGGGTTACTTGTCTCCATTATGAATGATTTCGTGGTGAGTAAACTTTTTCATGACTCTCCTTTAGATTACGAGAACATATTCGTGAACATTTCCGATAATCGTGCTTGTGCCATGTTATAAGCGTGAAGGGAAACCAATTATTAAAATTTCAGGCAAACAGTAGTGTTGAACCGGTGATATGTTGCGCCGGTGATATGAAGAGTTTAAAGTGTAGACAAGGACGTCAAAACTATCCATAAGAAAAACATCCCGAAGTACTGTTGACAGTTGCAGGTTTTTGGATAACTACTCACCGAGTAGTACGCATTAATTTTCAAACTAACGCTGTCCTCTCTTTCAAATCCCTGCATAAGACAATAATCATATTTTAGTTATACAAGGGAAAAATTAGTCTTGTCAATTACATTACTCTGAGCGAAGGGGTCTGGATTGTATATATGGATCAGGGATTCGAAGATCAATGAGTCTTCCATTTTTCTTTCAATTGGAACCGGTGTTTGTTGTTGCCCCCGAACCTCTATTTCCTCGTTCTTCATATAATCGTTCACTAAATGGAACACTAGAATCCAGTTAAATATTCATGAGCTCATTTGATGAGGTTTAATGGGAAAAATCCTATTTTGATAATGACAGGAATAAGCCTTCCCAAATCGGTAGTCAGAGATGTTAACGTAGTAAATTGGATGGGTAAATAACGAAGTCTTCAATTCATGCGACTAAGGTCCGTTTTTCTGAAGTTGTTACCGCATCACATAATTAATTAACATTAGCGGCCATGTAGAATCCTTATTGAACATCCAGACTGCTCGCGACTTTTCCTTCCAGCCAGATTTGACCACTATGCGCAATATGTACGAGGGGCTCGTATTAAAATTTCATGGGGTTTATTATTATGTATCCACCAGGCCAGCTTTTCAGGTCCGGTACGTTTCAGTCTCTGGCCAGGTATATTTCACCAGGCCAGAGACTAATCTAGCGATTGCTGCAATTTTGAAAATTGGGTCAATTTATCTGTGAAAATTTCTTATCTTTGTAGTTGCACGTAACCGTAGTAATTTCTGCTGTTAATAAGAACACACTATCTACAGCCAGAGGTTTATATATATATATATATATATAAACGTTTATATTACTTCTCGGCGTCAGGGCCTTTGGCACGTAAATTGGATATATATATATCCTATATGTTATTTCTCGACCACAGGGCCATTGGCCATGGTACGTAAATTGGGTATATATATATTTGCTTAATTCTACCTACTTCCTATACTTCTAGAGAGTTAATGAGAATATTTATGAAAAAATATATTATAAAGAAATAATAATAAAATTATATATTGTAAAATGATATTGTAGCTAATAAGCAATTTTTTAAATTGATAGTATTTTTATTCATTTGGAAATTTTGGTATTGAAAATAGCTTTTCCGAACTTTCATAGTACCAATATAACCATCAAATTTCTAGCTCTCTCATTTCTATATACTTCTTTCCCAACATCAGTTCTCATTTTTCCCAATCTTTGGCTAACTTATCACGTATTCTAGTCTGAGCGTTTTCGTTTGACTATTTACTTTAGCTACATTCTGTGACATCCATCCCCGAATTTCCAACAACTTATTTGACAATACGATTCTGTTTCTTGCTGTTATCGGAACCATAGCCGTTGTCATTTAACACAATACTGATAGGCGAAGAGTATTCTAACTACTCCAACATACGAGATATTAAACTCTTTTTAACACAGTCTTCTTAATTACCGATTGTCCTTTTACATCATTTTTTTACAAATAATTTTTAACCCATGTTCCTCGCGATGGCCCTTTAACGTGTTCAGCAAAATATGAAATCCATTGGCAGAATGAGTAATTGCAGCTTGGTCATCCGCGAATTTAACCGACCTAATGAGTTCCTCAACAAAATTTATTTTTTGTTCAGGGACTTCCCAGGGACCTTGTTTTTATTTTCTCAAAATTGAAGTTGAAATGCTCTGATGTTAACGGAAAACCCTCATCCGTTCATCTTCCTGGAATTACCCTATCCTCCGTTGTTGACCATACTCTGCGCCCAGGATCGTATGAAGTTTTAGGATGTGAGGACCTATCCACCTATTTCATTTCCTATATTTCTATTAGTGCTATTGTTAAACATCCATAAGTACCTGATTATGTCGTCTTAGCGATGAAACGGGTAAACCGTAATTAAATTTAACTTGAAAATTTGAAAAGTTTTAATTGATAAAAGATATTAACTGACAGATTTAGTATTTAGATAATTATCATGGATTTTGATAAAATTAAGTCTGATACAATAGATAGTTTTCAGTATTGCGTTTGGTATTTCTCAGAAGCAGCACTATTTATATGGAAACTATATAAATAATTTGTGATGACGGGTAAATAGCAATCGTGCATGTGATTGGTTTTCGGATAAATCTATGGGAACCTTTTAAAAAGTATAAGTAAAAATGCCAAAAATTAAAACAATTGAGAATACAGGTCGGGCTTAATTTTAATCTAAGTTATAATCGTCTTTTGAGAGTTATTATTCATATATCGTAAATCTCATTTATTCTAATGGAATGGAGGTTTTATAATTTCATTTGAATTAAAACTGAGAAAAAGGTCATTTTTTAGTTTGTTTAAGTCGATTCCTAGAGGAGTATATTAAAATAATATTAACATAAAAATAAAAATGTAATAATAAAATAATATATTGAAATTATATGAACAATTTCTCAAAACTTCAGGATCAATAGAACACCTTAATGATGCTTTTACAAATTTATCAATTGTTTATTTATTTATTTATTTCGTTCAAAGACAGCACAACGCCTATTATATTGAACATTGTAAAGGAAAAATCAAAAGTCTGAATGAATTATTCTTTTATAACCCTTAGTAAGGCCGTCAGTTATTTAATCCCAATTAGTACGCAAGAAAAATAGGATTTTAATGCATTAATACAAATTGAATATTATATAATTTTTCCTAACATCATATCGCTGAAATTAGCTAAAATTCATCTACCATAAGGCGAAATTTTCCCATTCATAGACAATGTGGAACCATTGGAAATATTTAACATAACGTAAACTATGATTACAATGATAATTATGTGGAAGGTAATGACATTTTTGAAAAATGTGCTTAGCTGAAAGGAAAAAGAGACGTAGAATAAATATCTGCTGGGATACAAATATCATATCAAATGAGACGCTGATCCACCATTAGTCACTTCATGAGCTCACAAGATATTATCATGAAGTTTGAAACGCTAATAATAAGGTGCACAGGTGATATATAGAGAGAGAAGACGAATTAATGTACTTAATTATAATGCTTATAACATTTTATGCAATATACACGCGATATTATGCACATAAAAGTACTAACATGTGTGTCAAATGGTAAATTATTCTACGTCAATAAATTGGTCACCAATCCCTGGATAATTATTGGGAATTGTTGTGAGATAAATTTAGAGTGTTATTATAAATAATGTTAAAGAAGTCTTCTCGGGTTTTCTACCGCGTTAATGGGTTCCATTCTGGCCTACGTTTCGACTCTCGACTCAAGGGTCGAAACGTCAGCCAGAATGGAGCCCTGATCCGGTGGACACCCCGTAGAAGATTCCCAGAACACCATACGCCGGGAAAGCACCAGATCTTACTTAAATTGTTAATAACGTTAGTCTACCGGATTGTTAACACAACCCAAAGTAATATGATTCAAAATATCACAGAGCACCGTTGAAATAAGGCAACGGGTATTCTTAAATTTCACAGGTTTATATCTTACCGTGAATTAAACCATTCTACTTTTGCAAACAGTCGAGTAATCAACAAGTAACAAATTTCTATTTTCTACGTCTACATTTATGTCACCGAAAGAGTGTAGTCATTATTACACTCAATAAAACAAAACTATATCCAAGAGATAAACCCTCATTCTTTATTCACAATAGTTTTTGGTAGCTTTTAAATAATCGATAGCCCTTCAATTGCCACATGGAAAGGAAGAACAGGTGAAATTATTCGCTCCTTATACAGCCGTGATAGGACGTATCAGGTGAATTTGTGTTACCAATAAAAAAAACTCCTAAAGTATTTACGTGTTGCCACTCGGTGTGGCTTTGGGAAAGAAGTCGATATATATTCCTCGTATCGATTGAGAGGTAAGGGGGTCGGGAAGGGGGACGGCTATTCAATTCAATTCTCGCGCGACCCCTCCCCCTCCCCCCTGATATGGGAATACATAAAGGTGGCCTCCGGCGAGACCGCATAAAAAACTCAATCGAAGATAAGTTAATGGACCACGGATGCTACTTTTATGGGGCGACACATGTAAACCCTGTCGCGCAAGCGGCCATTAATTTTGGCAAAAAACTGCCGCGCTAAAAGTATGGCGAGGGAGATGTCACGATGAAAAATCGGCATGCGATTTTGGTTGCCCTCCGGAATCGCCTCCTGTATTGGAGCGTTAAACCACCTATCCAACACGTCGGATTAATGCGTTCATGTGACTGATTTGACGACGACGGGAAGCTCCGTTGGTTACTACGTCTGTGACTCTCAACCCCAATGAATGCACGCTTTCAACACAGTCTTAGCCGAACTACATTTTAATTTTATTGGTAGTTAATGTGGGGAAATTACCTTCAGGATAAATATTTACTATATGTCAAGCAATGGACGTATAATGGTGTGTTATTAGGTATGTGAAACTTACTTTCAAATTAATGATAGAGATTCAAAGGCGAAGAGAAGTATTACTAGTCAAGTTTAATATGGTTAATTCCCTAAGTAACGATTATATTAAAGGCTGTTTACTATAGAATACGTAAGATCAAAAACAAAGCTATCGCTTTATTTTGACAATGAAATTACTTTAATACGAGTATTTCCATTCCTGACTTCGAAAAATATATATCTTCGGCCAATTACACAAAGACAGATTTCACATCATATTTTCAAGTGAAAAGTTTCGTCCTAATGACAAGGAAATGCGGTAAGTTTTCAAATAAGCATAAAACTCTACGTCCCCACACACATTTCTCAACACAAGGCCAGCCGCCATTTTTTTACGTCATTAGTTTCCCAAAATTGGGACAAAATATCCCAAGTGGTTTACACCGATTGATTTTCAGGGTGTGCGTGGGAAAGAATTGTAGGTCCTTTTGGATGCCAGAAGTATTTGAGTTGAGTGGGTGATCTCTATTTGGCGCTGGATACATCGCCGCCTCGCTTCTCCATCGGCGCTGCCAGTCGTTGCAATGAGGAGTGTGTGGACGGGTTAGAATAGATTCCTTAATTTTAAAGACAGTTCGGAGTCGCATTTATATGCATTATATTGTTAACTTAGGTGCTTGCTAATGGATATATATATTACAAAGAAATGTCAGACATTCGCGTACTTTTACATTTCAATCCGATTAGCACTTCTTCCCTCTTTTCACTCTTTGACCCGATAAAATAGACATTAGGATATTTTTTAATTCCTTTTTTTTTGGTGCTCATGGGTTGAGATTCTCCGTGTAGGAAATTTCTTTTCCGTATTCTGAAGGAAAATTGGTGCTGCATTGTCTCGATGTGTTTTGAGCAACTCTAAATCAACTCACTCTCTCAATCTATTCCAGTGGTAGTATTTTAGTTTTATGGGGTGCTCCGACGGCTATGGTCATTTTGCACCTCTTTACATTGTACAAAAATCTCTATTGGACAAACACACCACCCATGCTCTGGGCGGAACGCGAACCCGCTATCAATGGGTTGCCCGTTCGGTACCCACCAGTCTAACCCGGCAAGCTCAATCTATTCCAAATTATTCATTTGTTTTTCAAAGATTCTTAAATGAGACAGTGAAAATGTTATTATTTCTTCTTATTGTTTACGTTCCTAAACGGATTTTTCCAATGAAATTCATGTGTCGAGTAGGTAAGCATTAAAATCCAAGCATGCATCTACTATGAATTATTTGACTTGAGTATGCTATGCTGTTTTGGTAACAGTCTCCGCGGAGGAAATAGTTGATCCCAGGATCTAATTTATCAACGAATGTTTTGAAAAATTGAAGTTGAAAACAGAGTTGGCATAATCATTTCGTTCTTTCAAACGAACGGTAGCTCCGCGAAGGAGTCCTACTCCCTGTCATCCTTTTGCCCATCTCAGTCACCCCTGTCTCCTTCGAGCCACAAATTGATTGGATGAAATGCCAGGGGCAGGGATCCTCCCTGGAGAACAGCGGTGAGAATAATATACTCAAGTAAAACAGAAAAGAAGAGAGCTCAGGGGGTAAATTTTTTTCCCCAGATCGATGGGTGCAAGTTAATGGGAACGGGGAGAACAATTATTCTTGTTTTCCAGGAAGATGAGTGTCGATGCGACAATGAGGAGTTAATGGATATTTTGAGATCTGAGGAATGGAAAAAAGGCAAGGAATAGGGCATAGGAAAAAAGTGTGCTAGAAACGACTTCACAGGCGAAGAGAATGATTAGATTTGGGGGCTGAATGTGGCAAAACGACGAGAAATCCACGAAAGGTTGAGACGATCCGTTGAGACGAAAGGTCGAGACGGCGGGGCGAACGTTAATTATGTGTTTTAACGAGGAGAAATTGACATTTGAATAAGAGAGAACACGACGAGTGCGATCCATTCTCTGATATCATTCCCCTTGTAAAAAACACTGTCGTTAAAATTCCCCTCCGACATATTTCATAACTGAGAGAGAAAGAGGGAAGAATGCGCGGGTCTATTCCTGGTGAATAGGGGTTTTATTACTTGTTTTTTTATTATCTTTTTTTCACAAATGGAGGAAATGGTGAAGATCTTATGGAAATAGGGATTTAAATATTCAGCCTGAAGAACTTTAAAAAAAATAAATTCAATGATTCCAGGAATGTGGAAAGAGAATAAAACTGTTGAACAAAAAAGTCCTTAATCACCTCTCTATGAATATTCATTGACACGACTTATACGAAAAGCAGAATTCATGCTACGCTTTTATACAACTTTTACGGTCTATATTATTCTTCCGTGAACGTGAGGTTAAATAAAATGGTCACGATGATATATAGAAATATGTATTTCAATAAAAATGGTATTTAATAACGTAATATAATTAAATATATGCAAAACCAACGTGGTTATATATATATATATACATACATATATATGAATATATATGTGGGAATTCAATATACATATATTTGAATTTTACCCAGTGATAAACTAGAGCCAAAATCACATAAAATTGGGAGGATTTTTTTTTAAACCCTTATATGCTTGCTTGCCTTTCACTTTTTAGGAAATGAAAGGTACATCATATTGATTGATAATTGCATAACAAATAGGTTGTCTCGTATTTACGGTCATTGATTGGGTAAAACGTTGTACATAGCGAAAAAAGTCTTTACTTGCATTTTAGTGATTTTAAACAAAAAATGAGCCATTCTGTTGTTAAAATGTTTGTTATTATTGTAAGACTAAAATATGAAACAATATAATTAATTATTTGTTTCGTAAAAAGTTAATTTTATATTTCAGTAAAAATATATGAAATCATTTATTAAAATACGCGAAAATGAAGTCAATTTGTAATATATATTTTAGTTTTAGTGATTGCTCAGGGCTTCCATTTTTAATTAAATTTAATGTATATCGGTCTGGACGTTTACTAGTTAATGCTCTCATCTGCCAATCCGGAGGTCGTGGGTTTTAAACCTGGCTAAGTGGATTTTTCATTCTCCATCTCTTCATTCCGTGTTTCGATCTTGTTACAAAAAATATTATATATAAATTGATTAAACTTCAAATAAATAATATAGAATGGTGATATAGGAATAAGTTTAAGAAATCATATAAAATTATCAATATTAATGATGAATAAAGCCAAGTAAACATTACTCAGTCAACATAACTTATCCGTAGAATAGGGGTAATGCTCATTAATAACAAGAGTCCAGTTCTTTTGAGAGAGGGAATTCCAGGGCTATAAAAATTATTTTCAAAAAATATATTAAAACTTGGTCTAGATATCTATTTTAGTTTAGCTTTTGATCAAGTCTCATTCAGTATGGTTTCATAAGGTGCAGCTCATTTCTTTGTGAATGTGTCCTAAATATCGGAAATCGATTCTAATACCAATACCTTTAAATTTTATACCGACATTCGTTAAGCTAGTAAATTTAGTATAGCTGACTCTGGTTGAAAACCATAGTTCTTCTGAGTCTCTTCATAGCTTCGTGGAGCTTGAATTTATGACGCAACATTCGGATATATGACATGTACTATCAATGACGAATACTTATTGTTTAAAATACTGACATTAACAATTTTATTGTGAAGCTATCTTTAACAACTACAATTATTCCATATTTTTTAATAATGGCGGCGAAAAACAGGGTCTAAATTGTTTTTACGTCGTAACTTACCATTATAATGTTACGTAAACCATTAAACATAAAAAAAGTTGAAATAATAATAGTAAAATAACTTTTTTACTACTAGAAATAAAACAATCCATAGTTGTATTTGGATTTTTTATGCTTTTTGTGATTTAAAACTATTCTTTAATCCATTTTTCTCTCAGTAATGTTTCAACCACAGTAGGTGCTTCCAACAGATTTCCTCGGGTGAAACTATCACTGCCTTTATTTAGTGAAACTTATTCTTATGATTATACGGTACACCGTTATAGTCAGGCACGACTAAGATTCGGGTTAAATGACGTCAGGCAGTCATACCTGACGATAACGGTGCACCGTCGACACCGGGTCGAAACCAGTAAAGAAATTGTTAAGTTAAAATGTGTTATTTTATTCCAGCTATGTTAAAAGCCACCAATTTTGTTTCTTTTGATAGCGTTTTGTGGAATAACGCTAGCTTGCTCATAAAATTATAAATCAATCTAAACTTCGTAAGGGGGAATACCGCTAGTGACTTTAATGCAAGTCTTTCACTAAACACGTTTTTTTTAATTAGTCGCCCACACACAGCACTAAGCCAATTACGGTGGCGCACGGTAATTAACATGGACGGAAAACACACATCCACGCCTTAGATTAAGAATGAAAAACCATCTGGCCGGGATTCGAACCCGGGACCTACGGGTTGGCAACGCCGCCCCCGATGCCGGCATTTCAATTTATCGTCATAACTCCTCCATGTCAGTCTCATCCGTTGTCCGTAAATCCCTCAATAAAGAATTTTCATGATTGGAAGTACACGAAAGTTTTTAAAATGGGGGTTCTATAATTTAGTAATTACCAATCCCTCATAACATGAATGAGGAAGAGGTATGCATCAAAGATTTGTCCATATATTCTCATAATTACTCCTTTCCTCGGCCTCTTGTGTGGAGGAAAATTCTGCTTTAAGTTGAGGTTTGGGAATCAGGCGGATTTTCCCGCAAATGATACAAACCTAAGTATAAAATCGGGACAATCAAAGCCTTAATCACGCATACCTATCCACGTGTATTAAATAATCATGTCGCAAGCGGAATTCTGAGAGAATATTGAGAAGGTGTTTCCGTCAGGGTCTCCCTCCTTACGCTGAAGTTTTTCTTTCCACGTTTTCACGTTCTCCAGGAACCGTATCTTATTTTCTCTCCCAGAGAACGTCAAAGGCGTACATCGCCGCTAGTCGGGAGATTACTTTATAAATCCACGTGGGCGTAGAGCGTAGGATGAAAGTCGAATAAGGGGAGATGTAAGAGGCCGGAGTATGGAGAAATACGAAGGAAGGGAGAAGTGGGTGTACGGCGCCTGAGCCGAAGCTATAGACGAGGAATGTAAGTCAAGGGGGGGAGGGGGGGTGGGGGGGAGGTTGTAACAGTACTCTTAACACTGTTTCTCTTTTCCCCCTAGAATCTACCAATCTTCCGCTTCCTCCCCTCCCACCCAACTCCACCGCTCTCTTCGCCCTCTATTCTCTCCAGCCTTCCTTCTCCTCCCTCTTATGAGCCTCTTCTGCTCCTTAAAAGATAGAATGCGTCACTCCTACGTTGCTTTTCCCCCGTCGCACCCCCCCTCTCTCCCCACCAGGTCCCTCTTAATCCTCCACTTTCTCCCCTTCCCGCTCTCCACTCGGTAATGCGTCCCCTCCTCCAACATCCCTGTGCTTTGCTCACCCATTTACACAAAAATAAATTGTAATTTCGGGTCCTTTTCCGTGCGTGGTGGAATACGCCGTTTTGATCATTTTATCGTCGTTTCGCTTTCTACTCCACACCCCCCAAGGTATTCGATGGCATTCGAAAAGCAGACGGAAAATTATATGGGATGAAGGGGATAGATGATAAGTTCATATCCGCATCAAAAATGGTAATTTTGCTTCCGATTTCGACGCCAATGAGCACTAATGACACACAATAAAGTTGGATGAACTTCACTGGAAGACGAAATGACGGTATTATTTTAGTAAAGGTTCATTAGGAAAATATATCAACCATATAGTTGATTGAAGAGTTCATTACTTTGTGTAAGTCTTTCATGTCGTAAAACCAAATTGAAAAGCTTTGCTTTTCTCTTTATATTTTTTCACAACTAGTTTCACTATAACGGTAACTCTACAGATATCACTTGTGATGCTTGAAAATACTACAGTTCTAGTGAAACTACTTGTGAGTGAAGTTATTAAGTGGAAATCAAAGTATTAAATCCCTTAACAACATATAGCAATCATTTAAGAAAGTAGGATAATCTATAATTTGAAGGAGCAAAGTGGAATTTACTTTTTTTATCTTTTCGGAAATGGAATTCACGATTCATGATCAATATTTCGTGTCGTAAGTCATTTGACATTATTTAACTTTCTGTGATTATTTTTATGAATATTCTAAAGATATAGTTTTTAAATATACAAATGGCTTTAGATTTTTACAAAACATATCATTTAATATTGATATCTCACAGTAAAAAACTAAAAAATGGAGAAAATTAGCGAAACATAAACTCTTCGAGTGAAAAGGAAAGAAAATTATATTACAAAGTTACCATTTAACATAAGCACTTTGAAATTTTGACAATATATGTACTCTTGTTATGAATTTCTGCAAAAGCCTGATGAATAAATTTTCCCACACAGTTCGAGGATCTTATATCAATAAAAAATGTATGGGCATTATTTTCAATGCATAACTGCTTTTAATATAGAATTTATATCAGTCCTTGTTTTTCCAGAGGATATCTTCTAACATACAGTATGATTATTATTTAAAAATATGTTCTACGACGGTGGTCCCTTCTGCGAAGAACTTTCGTTTCCAGTCATAAAGCAAATAATAGTAATAAATATATGTATTCTATGAAATAATATTATTTTGGATCATTATTAACAATTTTTACGAGTATTTAAAATATCCAAGTATTATTGTCAACCAACATTAAATAACCTCCTGATAGGACTCTTGGTAAAGAAAAACCCATTCCCATTTGATTAATTTTTATAATCGCGTAAAATCATAAAAAGTGTGAATGATACATGTCAAAGGATTTATTAGTCACATGCGCGGTGGTTGTGATACAATTTTTTTTGTATCTACTAGAGATGTGAAAAACTTCAGTCTTAAAATTATAAGGAGTGTTTTACTTTAAACTGATTCAATTGTTAAAAAATAATGAATGTAATGACTCCATCATCTTTCGTTTCACAGCTTTCCTCTTAGTGTTTGGGATAAATTATTTCTCTTTCGACGGTTTCTCCTCTGTGAACGTTTTTTTGAAGATCGAATTATAACCTACCCCGAAAAGGAAATAAGATGTATAGGATGCGTAGACAATATGGATATGGATCCTTGAGGTTTAGGATAGAAGAGGGCGTGGGAGAGAAGGGGGAGGGCGGGCGAAAGTTGGGTTCGTGAAGGGGATAGATTGGGGAGGGGCGGGGGGTCGAGACGAATGGAATGACTAGAAGAGTGGAGAATTGAAGGGAGTGTCTCTCGTGCGGGAATGGAATCACCGAGGTATCCTACCCTATTGTCCTCTTCTGAGACACTTCTGCAAAGGGATTTAGGTGACGAGAGTTTTGAGAGGGTGGGGGGGAATAAATAGAATTGGAGGAGCCAGCCAGGGTGTTGAGAAGGAAGGTTTGCAGTATGGCAACCCAGAAGGACAATCTCATCATCTCACAGAAAACGAACCACTGGATTATAAGAAACATGGAAAGCGTGAAAATAAGTCTAGGGAGGAAATAGGTTCATTTTTGACCACGAAAATGGAGATATAATACATTTTGTAGAAAAATTAACAATAATAATAAGTTATAGAAGCATACAATTTATGGGCAGTGAAGAGAACGTTGAGGCGGGATATTAATGAATAAAAAAAACGTAACTTGTTACCAAACCTTCATGATTTACCACAACACTTTTTAAATTAAATAAAGTTTATATTAATTTAATTATTTTAACTATATTAAAATATAACACCCAAAACCGAGGCATATTAACCAAAAAAAGCAACTACAAATATATCTACACTTAATCGTAAACAATTCAAAAATTAAAAAATACCCACAAATTTCGTCGAGAGATAAATTTCTGGTGCCCCAAGTTTTGCTACGTGTGATGAAGGGCGTAATCTTAACCCCGGGAAAAACACGGCGTAATATTACGCCTGCACGGCCAATACCTAAGGCTGATGTAAAGAGAAAAATACGTGAAGAAGAGACGGGATGAAAGAGGAAACGCGG
>WURS02406412.1:0-17006 GCA_011762765.2 Rhinocypha anisoptera
ACCACAGAGTCTTTCTGCATATTTGTACTATGTTCCACAGGACAAGGTCCTAGAACAATAAATTTATTTATTATTATGACCACGTGTGTATGCGTAAAGCATTTTTTGTCTAAGTGTGGTTACTGTTCTATGTGAACTCTACTGCAACAATGCCCCCCCCCCCCTGAAGAAAAAGGTTGAAAAGTAGGGTGGTAAGAAGAAGGAGATGATTAAAGACTGAAGTTAAAAAGGAAATCATCGAGAAGCATTTTACATGGTGTGCAAGTGGCCGACATCGCAAGATTTTATAAGAAGTCTACGTCGACGATTTGCACAATATTCAAGAAGAAATAAGGGTGGTGGATGCAGCAAAGGGAGTTCACGTGCCCTGGAAGATGTAGAAAAGTTGATTCTCGTGTGGATAAAGGAGAAGCAACTAGCAGGTGATACTGTGACCCAGAACTTTATCTGCGAGAAGGCAAAAGCCTTGTACGCCGTCCCCCGTAAGTAAACTTTCAGGTACGTTGACAGAAAGCAATGAAGGCCTCAAGGCGAGCAAAGGATGGTCGATAACTTTAAGAGGAGAAATGGCATACATAGTGTTGTGAGGCACGGGGAGGCTGCGAGTTCAGACGCTAAGGCAGCTGAGAAGTTCGCTGCCGAGTTCCAGAAACTCATGATTTCCGATTTTTATCTGCCACAGCAAGTTTTTAACAGTGATGAGACGGGGGTTTTTTTGAAAAAGATGCCAAAGAGGACCTACATTACAGAGGAAGAGAATGCATTTCCCGATCACAAGATCATGAAAGACCGTCTCTCTCTCTCTTGTTGTGTGCCAATGCCAGCGGAAATTTCAAAATCAAGACCCTGATCGTTTATCATTCTGAGAATTCACGAGCCTTCAAGGCAGGGCGCAGAAGAGCCAGTTAAACCTTATGTGGAAGTCCAATAGCAAGGCATCTGTCACTCGTATTATCTTCGTTGAGTGGATCAACGGGGTCTTTGGTCCTGCTGTGAAGAAATTCCATTTAGATAAGAACCTACTAATCAAAGCCTTGCTGGTTATGGATAATACTCCTGCCCTTCCTCCAAATCTTGAGGAAGACTTATTGGAGGACTTAGAATTCATTAAGGTCAAGTACCTTCTTCCCAACACGACTCCTCTATTCCAGCCCATGGATCAGCAGGTGATTTCGAATTTTGAAAAACTTTACACCAATGCACTATTTCAGCGATGCTTCGAGGTGACAGAAGGAACAAACCTTACCCTCCGTGAGTTTTGGAAAAATCATTTCCGCATCGTGGACTGCCTCAAGATCATCGATAAAGCCTGGGATGGGGTTACCAAGAAAACCCTCAATTCTGCTTGGGGAAACCTGTGGTCTGATTGTGTTCTTGGACATGATTTTGAGGGGTTTTCTCATGAACATAAGTCGCCAGTTGTTGATGAAATTGAAAGATCATGGGACTGGAGATGGATGAGGCCGACATTCAAGAGCTGGTGGAGGAACATGGCCAGGGGCTCAACATCGACGAACTGATGGATCTGAATCGTGAGCAACATCAAGAGGTTGAGGAGGAGATATCGTCTGAGGAGGAGGATAAAAAGACGGAGGAATCCCTCACTTCAAATGAGATTAGGGAGATGTGTAAAATATGGGAGAGAGTGCAGAACTTTGTAGAAAAGTACCACCCAAATAAGTCTGTAGCAGTGCGAGCGATGAATCTGTTTAACGACAATGCAGTGTCACATTTCCGCGAAATCCTCAAAAGGAGGCAAAAGCAGCAATCGCTGGATAGGTTTCTGGTTAAAGTCGCAAAAAAAGAAAAGGATTCCAGTGAGCCAAAAAATAGCAGTGATTCCGTTAGTTATACTGAAACTCGTCATAAACAATAACTTTTCTCCTCACCTCCTTTCTCTTGTCGACGATTCTTCTCAGAGGTAAAGTACAGATTAATTTGTTATGCGTGCTTTTACTTTATATTTAGTATTAATTATGTTGATATCAATATATTTGGATTTTGGATCGAAAAATCTAAGTTTCCATTATTTCTTATGGGAAAATTCGCTTTGATATACGAGTAATTTGGATTACGAGCACGCTTCTAGAATGAATTATCCTCGCAAACCAAGGTATCACTGTACTAGATATCGGATGTCTCCGTGGACCTATGACACTCAGATCAACCTATTTACTTTCTCTCTCAATATAATGATGATGAAGTGTAATCTACTGGTTAAGGTAGGTATTTGATGAGTTTTAGCTTAGGTTGGCCGCGTAGCATCTAACTTTAATCCCTCTTCAAATCTGCATACTTCCTACCCCCCCATCATTCTGTCCAAAATCCCTATTCTCTTCCTACCCCTACCCCGCTTACCCAACATTCTACCCTCTTTTAAAACCTTCAACAACCCATTGCCTCTGAGTACCCCTTCCATCCACCTTTCCTGTGTCTTTTGGATCTCTCGCAGCATCGTTATGCCTCCTTCGCCTTGTTAGTCTCTCTCCTCAATTTATTATTTCCCTCTCGGTATTTACGTCATCCGTCCTCCGTATTAGTGTTTATCCATTTTCTTCGCTCTTCCATCTTCCTAATCATCTCCTCCGTGTTCCATGGCTTTTTAATTCTCTTGTGGTTGCCTCTTCCTATTACTTTTCCTGCAGTTTTTGTTATTCCGCCTTTGAGAACTTTCCACCTTTGCTCCGTTGTCCTACTTTGGTTACCCTCTCTTAGAAAACTATCTTTTGTTTCCTGGTACTCGTTCTTCTTTGTTCCCGTCAATACTTCTAGATTCCACTTACTTAATTTTCTACTCTTTACAATCCTCTTGAATATTACCAGACACTTCATCATGACCAGATTGTGGTCTGAGTCCGCATCAGGTCCCGGATAACTTCTGCTTTTAAAAACACTGTTCCTAAATCTCTGTCTAACCAAGATGTAGTTTATATGGTCTCCCTGTGTCTCCCGGCGCCTTCCAACTGTACCTGCGTCTCCTGTAGTGATTGTACCATGTATTCGTTACTACCAAACTTTTCCTGCTACAAAACTCTACTAATTTATCTCCGCGGTCATTTCTTATCCCATAGCCATGTTCACCTACTTCTTTTCTACCTCTTCCTTCGCCCACGACAGCATTCCAGTCACCCATCACTACCAAATGTTTCCCTCCAGGCATCTTGTCTGCACAGGGGAATAAACCTTGTACGTGCAATTTCAGTGTGTTCTTTTTTAGATCCTTCCACAATGAGAGAAGTCGACCAATTGAAGACTGAAACCATTTCTTTCGCCATTCGCTACATTAACGTTCAACAGTCTATTCTTAACGACCCTACTTGGAGGATGTCTAATTAATTCTCCTCTCCCTTTAAATGCCTTCCCCGCAAACGCAAAGGGTGACCTTATGTCTTTGCTACCGTAATCACTTTCCTTCTACATATTGGCTAGATAAATAAATTTATCTCTTTGCTTCATCAACATGACCTGCTCTGTTTTTGTTTAACTAGTCCTAATTTTCTCTCGCCTCTGTCCGTTCACTACTTTAAATAGCAAGTTCGAAAGCATTCCCTCCTATCTTATTCCCCTGACTAACACCACCCGTCCGGATTATCCGTTTGATATCCTTTATGCTGTCTGACACGTAAATCTCTAGTAAGTAAGTGGTCCATACGTCCAATTTACGCCCACTCTCTTTAATGCTACCAGGAACTTTTCTCGTTTTACTTTGTCGAAGGCTTTTTTGAAATCCGTGAAACACATGAAGATATTCTGCTTATGCTCCGGATTCCTTTCCACAAGCAATCTTTCATCTTATGTTCACCCCAAAACCGTTCACGTGTCTTTAGTTGCTTTTTATTTCTTGTATTAATTACTTTTTCTACACCCGCCAGAGGTCTTTCTAGTCATAATTTTACTTTAGAAACACATTTGGACTATCAGTCATCATCTTTCTGCTCTTCTGCCACAACTCCCATGTCCAGCCAGCTCGTATACATTCTTTTGTTTTCTCTTTCTCGTTGCTCTTTACAAATGGCCGACGTATGTTCAGTCACGGATAGAGTACGCCCGAATAAGGAATTTCGTTTGTACATTTTTCCTACTGTCGTCATTATGTGTTTTGCTCCAGACAATTAAGGACGATTGCATGTTCGAACATCGAATTAATTAACTTGCTCCTTATAAAAAAAACTCGAGAAGAATTGATTATGCCTTTCGTTGTTTTCCCTCGACCTGTTTCATTTCTCCAGAAAACACGTACCGTCCGCTTATTTTTCCGCAAACACTCCTTCTGCGATGAGGGGCCTGAACACTGTGGACTCTGGATTGGGGATGCCTCATTCATTTAAGCTGAAATACTGGGTGTCGGTCAGTGAAAGATGAGTTTTGTTGTCTTTGCCGTATCCCCCGGTGGTTTCTTGCCAGGAACATTGCTATAGTAATCGTCTTCCAAAGGCCGAGCCTTGTCGTTGGGGCCACACGGTTCTCTCGATTGCAATTCCTCTTTAATTTCCGATAACTTGCAGCATCCATAATGTTTTCCATGTTTGGAATAATATGTATATTGGACTTTTCCACGGAAATTTATTCTCCGTACAACGCGTTTCGCCATTCTACGGCATCGCCAGCTACATATTGAGGGTGTGGAGTTTTGCCAACATATGTATATGAAGGCATGATTGGTGAGGTGGGTTTGGGTTTGAGGCAGAATTGGTGGAATTTTAAAAGACCAGTGACCAATGGGTGTAAGGGAGATGGGGAGGGTGGGGAGAGGCGAAGGAGGATGGAGGAACGTGGTAAGGGAAGGGGGGGGGGGGGGTGGGTTTTTTTTTTTTAAGAGATTTTTGTGGAGGTGGTGGTGGTTTTGAGGGGGTTTAAACGGTGTGGGTGATGTGATTGCGGGTTTTATGGCCAGGGAGTTTTAGGCGGTTAGAAAAAGGGGGGGGGCAGGAGGGGATGCAGGAGGGGATGCAGGAGGGGATGCAGGAGGGGGTGGTCGTCTTTACGGTTAGTTTTAGGACAGTAGTGGGGAGGGGTTTGAAAAAATTCTTTCATTACACAAGATAACACGTGTATTTGAAGACGCTCTTGTAATCTCCATTTGCTCTAGGGCGTTTAATTTGAGACCTTCTGTCACTGTATGTAGGATCTCCGGGTCGAAGTCACTCTTGTGGTTATGGTCCAAAAGCTGTCTGGCGAATAAGGAAGTGGGGTTTGAATTTTTTATGCATATGAGATGTTCGCGGGTGTGTGTACGTATATTTACACTGGCCTTCCCAATGTAGATTGCGCTACAATCGCTGCAAGTTAATTAGTAAACACCGGGTTCTGTGAGTTTTTTTCGTATGTCTTTGGCGTAGCAAAGTAGTTTTGATAGGTTAAATGGTGTGTAGAAAGCTGCTTCCAAAGAATTGGGGAGACGATTTGCTACTTCATATGAAATGTTGTCCAGAAAAGGGGGTCCATCTGATATCGGTTGGTTTCAGTACTTGTAACTGGGAGAATTGCTTGGTGGCTATTTTTCTTTGTGTTTTCTTTATAATTTTGTCGATAAGGCTGTGTTTGTAACCATTGTTTGCGGCTATGGTTTTTATGTTGAGGAGTTCGCTGTCGTAGTTTTTTGGTGGTGAGTGGGATGTTTAGGAGGCGATGGATCATTGAATTGGAGGGTAGCCTGTTTGCGGGAAAAGTAGTGGGAGGAGTCATTCGGGATTATATGGACGGTGTAAGTTGGTTTCCTGAAAATAGCGAATCCATGTTTTTGGTTGACTATTGATATAGTTAAATTTAGGAAATTAGTGGTGTGGTCTTGATATTTTTCAATAGAAAAGATGTTGGGGTGCAGGTTATTTATTTGTTGGTGGAAGGAAACTAATTGGCGGTTGGTGCCTGTCCAAAGACAAAGGTTATCGTCAACATTCCTAAGCCAATAGTCCACATAGTTAGTGAGTTTTTTTATTTGAATTAAATAATTTATCTTCAAGGGGATTAATGAAAAGTTCGGCTAGCTCTGGGGATAGGGTGGAGCTCATATCAAGACCATCTAATTGATTGTAGATTTGTTGTTGAATAGAAAGTAATTTTGTTCCACTGCCAATTTAATCAGGGAGGAGATTTTATTAGCAATTTGTAGTGGTACTTTTGAGTTAATTAGTGTTTGAGTTACTTTTGAGTTAACGTGAACCGTATGGAAATCATATGACAAAAAACTGGATTGAATTGATTCGACGTCAAGCAATTGGCTGTGAAAGATCAAGTGATTCAATACTGCCTTTATTTCTCCACGGTTCAAAAGAAGTGATAAATTATATAAGTAACTATATGCGAACACTAACATATTCCTGAACGGCTATAAAACATGTTTCCCTAGAATGTCGATCAACATGTGCAAATATATCGCAATCCACCGCAAGGGTGTTTGAATGCACACATTAGGGAATCAGTCATAAAATGAGTATAATATCGCTGCTATTTACTTTATTTCTTTTCATCCATGTCTTTGTAGCAGCAGTGACACTCGTGCATTAATATAGCTACTTCTTCATGAAACAGCTGTTTTACGCAGCTCGTGTGGCGGTAAAACCATAGTCCTAGATGGTCCTAGACACCTGGCGGCCAAAATTTGAAGATGAATCGTATTCGAAATTCTGAATCGTTTGATTTTCAGTTAAAGACCAAATCAAACTGAATCTAAAACGGAATCGTAACTGAATTGAATCGGAAAGGAAACGAAGCAAATTAAGCCTCCTTTACACGTAGCAGTGGACCGCTGCCACAATCGAATCTGAAGCTTGTATCGACACTACCAGAGTTCCAAGAGGCATCGGAGTTGCATTCAAGCTGCTTTACTCTCTTCTAGATATTTACAAATCAACAAACCGTCTTAATTCGTGCAAACATGGTGAAATTTTTCTAATACATTCGTTATTATGGCTATAGTACTACATCAGAGGCGAAGGGACGCCCTTAGGTTGATATTAATAAACGAATTGCTTAAGAATAATAATATACATTTTATTCTGCAGACTAATACCATTATTAAGACGCTGACAGCACAAGAATTATACAAAATAACAAAAGGACAATAGGCACTATTGTACAATAGGTAAAATTAGTCGTCGTAAAATCGTAAATTAAAAATACAATAGGTAATATTAGTCGTCTATAATTCTAAAGTAATAAATTAATGTTTTATTCATAACAAAATTTTGTTGTCATTCATACAGCTACATTTTTTATTATTAACTTCTTGAAAGTAGATAAACAAGAGTGAAAAAGAAGGCCCGAAGAGCCTGTTATCGCTGATCAAACTTCAAACAAAACCGTAACAAAATGTATATTACCACAGTTAATAATAATATAGGTATGTTGCCTATTAATTCCCTCTCCGTCACACTTCGATGCCTAGAAATAGAAGTAAATAATAGGCGAAGCATTTAAAACGACCGGTGTCGGACATGTTTCTGTTATTGCTATTTCTGCGATCGTTGAGATTTTTGCGTCAGGCGCACTGCGAAAAATGATGGAAAGTAGAAGACGTCCTACTTCGGGTAATAGATCGAACCAGGTTCGACTCTGCTCGACAGAATGAAATTGTCACGGTGGAAAGTTTTTTTCTATTCGTTTCCTCTCTGAAATGGAGTTCCACAAAGTCTCGGTCTCGACCGC
This sequence comes from Rhinocypha anisoptera, assembly GCA_011762765.2. Lineage (NCBI taxonomy): Eukaryota > Metazoa > Arthropoda > Insecta > Odonata > Chlorocyphidae > Rhinocypha > Rhinocypha anisoptera. The sequence goes on from WURS02406412.1 coordinate 7,648, forward strand.
TTCTTTCGTGTGATGCGCACCTTGGTCTGCCGCTTCTTGGCTTCGATTCCATCGTATAATCTCCCTCCCAGTAACGCTTTATCCGGTAGTAATCTGTACTACGGTTTAAAACCATCTTCCTAGATATTTTCCAGAGAGTTAATGCTGCCTAACCATCCGGATACTTTTCCTCTAACACCTGAACTCGAAGGAATGTGCACGGAACAAAATAACTAGCGTCCCCGACGTGTTCTTAGAGAAATGGGAGTTGTTATAAAAATGAAATACATTCAGATATCTTATTTCAGTCATTGTTTTACCGCAAAATTTATGGCCCAGGGCGATATTTGGAAACAGAATATTTTAAAGCATTCACGAAGACCGTCACTACGATTTATTTTCTTGCACAAGGCGAAATTTGTTTTTCAGTAAAATCTCGAGCCTTAGGTTTGTGTTTTGCATTCCCCCCCGAGCCCCGGTACAAAGAGAGCGCTCACGCAGAGAAAAACCGGCCGACGCACGGTGGTTCAAAACGCCCAAAACCTGGACAAAATTCTCTATATGATATGAATGGATTTGCCTAGAAAAGTACAACTAGAGGTTTTTTAGGTCGCTGAATTCAAATTTGGCAATAAAATTCAAAATGGCGGATCGAATATAGAAAAATAAATGATTTCTGGCGAAAAGTTTGTGATGGAGGTTTTTCAGGTTTTTAAATTTGAATTAAGAAATGAAATACCAGAAATCAAAAGTTAAAATAAACCTTTCTAACATATTCAAATGTTTTTATCATTTTTATCAAAGGATTCAACATAGTGTTTTGAAAAATTTAAGTATTACACCCTAATTTCCTCCATATTTATGCCGAAACGACTCGAAATAGTTTGCAACACAACTTTACAATTCGCGATTAAATATTCGTTCGCATGAAAGTATCGCGCTAAACAATATATATATATATATATTTATTTATTTTTATTTTTTTAAATTGCGTATCAGTGTTCCCTTGGATACTTGTACTGGTTCTAGCTATAGTGTAAACAATTAGCAGACCATACAATCGAATGAATTCTTTTTTTATTTTTGCTTTACTAGTTAATTCATTTTTTTGCTCTGCAGAACGAAACAGCCATTTTTTTCATGTCCATCCATATCATGTCTGTATAAAATGTGTAGAAACCATTGTATAAGCCTAATCCACAAATTCCGTTGAATGTCGAATCATTTTCCTTTCTATGATGAATGCAATTAACTCATTGCAATGCTGCTCAATTTCACAAGCATTCCATAATAAGAAATTTGTGCTTGGTTATTCATACAACAATGAAAAGTAACAGTAATTAGCACATTAAATCCTGAATACTAACTACAATTTGAATTTTTCATCCAAGGAAACGCCCGTTGACGTTATCAAATCGGTCAATTGTTCGGTGAGAATTTTGTAAATATGCCTGGAAAGTTATTATTTTTGATTCTAAAATTTTTCTTAGTTTAAATGGGACTTAATTTTTCTCAGACATTTTCTGATGTTAATTTGCTAGTTGAATTTGAAAAATCAGATTGCTAAGAGGATAGCACTATCTAAGTAACTACTTCTCTTCTTTAGTACATAACTTTATATGCTCGTACTGTAAACATTAATCATGAACAAGCAACAAACCTTTAGTATTTATCAAGAATGAATATACTTTGGCATGTTTAAACATATTTATAAATTATTCATGCTGATAGAGTTATAATTCATATTGTTCTCTTATACATAAAAGTATGTATGGAACAAAATCGTGCAGATATGTGCAGCTGATTCTTTCTCATCTTCTTAAAGGACACTATATAGAATTAGATGGTCTTTTTTCAAAGTGGCAATACGTATTACAAAAATAGTAGCTCCAACTTTCCATTGGACTCGTTGATTTACAACATAGGTCAACAATCACAGGGATTAAGTATGAATGAAAAAGAAATTAAACGTTCAAATTATTATTAACGTGTAGTTTATAGTCCTTTCTATTTGGAACGTCAAGAAACAGATAAAAATATTATGTGTGTGACGATGACGGTGTAGAATCTATTCAAGTTGCCTCGACGTCGCAAGGTAAACTAATAATAGTCTAGTGTCTATGTGGAGGGGGATCACCATTAGCGAGGAATGCAAGTAATTCCTCAGATTTAATAAATCAAGCCCTTGACGTTAAGAATAATTTCTCGGCTTACTTTGATAATAATGACTTTCATGCACTTTAACTGTTAGGTATTTACTGGTTAACTATAACAAATGCATTTTCGTATTACATTAGTTTTGGTTCATCCGTTGACACGAACGGAAACTTTTATCTAACTCAGCAAGAATTTATGAGGTAATTTTCTGGACTAAACATTTAATGAAGTACTTGGGGCAATGAAAATTAGGTGGAATGATCCATTACCAGTTAAAATAAAGTTAACGTGGTTGGAGTTCACAACCACAAGCATCGTTGCCGTCTGAAATATGTAATCATCCCGGTTGCACACGGTCTCTGAGTAAGTGCACTCATCTGTTGTGCTGGTCGGTCGGGTAGGGGGCGAGGTATTTATCGTGGGTCCTTGCCCTTGGCCGCCGACATGTGTTGCCAAGGGGAAGGGGGTTGAAACAACAATGTGAAAGTGTCTAGAGCTGTGATTATATTCTTTTATTGTCCCCTTTATAGAAATGCTCTTTAACTGCGAACAGATTAGGAGGGTTACGGGAGAGGGAGCGATGGGTGACAGAGAGAGAGAGAGAGAGGATATATGTTTCGGGGGAGAGACGCACTCGCACGACGAAAGGGCAGCACACTTCGGGGTCGTATAATTACCCAGCTACGCCTGCTGAACAGCTTCCTGGTCCCCTCCCGAACTGTGACCGACCTCCTGGTCTGTTCCGTCGGGGGACTTGATATATTGTATTGTAGCCGGGCTGCCCTGAAGGAACTCCCGTTGCAGAACCCGGAAAACTCTTCTAAAGGAGGGTGTTTCCACTCGCATTTTCCTTTCCAAAATTGCCCTAGTCAAAAATAGGCTTATTTTTAGAACGTTTTCAATTTCGCCACTCTCTCTCAATTGTCGGTTCATAACATACGTCTACTCATTGGGATTTCCGATTCTTAGGAGAAGGTGCTTAGCGCCGACAGTTTATCCCATAGCGATCATGACTGTAGAAAACGTAAAAGTCAATTTCATGGCAGCAAAAACTAAATTAATTGAAGACTTACAATTGTTGCAACTCTTACAAATTATAATCGGCAGGGACATTAGTATTACTTGAGAGGTTACTGCATCGAATTCACAATTCATTGAGGGATAAAGTGCATTTAATTAGCGTCTTTAATTCTAAGTCATTTATCTATAGATTAATTATTTTATGCTTGAATACGCCCGTAAATGTACTTGAAATATTTGTAGCCAATCGAGTCTCTCAAATTGTCGTGATAATTCCGTCTTCAATTTGATTAAATGTACCATCAACTCGAAACCCTTCAGATTACGCATCTCATGGGTTGTCAACTGAGAAACTATTAACTGCAACACTATACTGGTAAGGACCAACATTTTTGAGACTTTTGATATGTCATTGTCTCCAACGGAAAATTGGCAAACAGATATTACTTCTCCTCAAAAAAATTAAACGAGTTTAATTCCGTGTAAATGCAGTTCAATTGGATGAAGATCCTAAGATAATATGAATGACGATATATTCTTCTTGTGTCATGTAAAGTGAGAGTTGTGATGGTAACGAGGAGATTTGAAAATTCTTTTCTCGGAAAGAGGCTCAATTTTTTCTTTGAACTTCTCAATGTACTTTTGCCCCTCATCACTTGGTTAAATTGGATGATGGACATCATTTCAGGGAATGAAAGAGTGGAGAGAATGAAACGGGGTCATCTTATAGTTGTGGGAAACTTCGCTCGGAAATATACATAATGCAATACAACAGAATAGAATCCAGAATTTCAATCATTAAGAAATTCAACAATATCATAGTAAGCTTTAGGTGCTAAAAACATCTTCAGTTTGACCTTGAAAATTGAAGAGGGGCAAGATTTAATATCGTTGGGAAGTTTATTAAAAATGACAGATAATGTGTGCAGAGGACCCTTTAGGGATAAGGTTATGATTATTAAGATGAACATCACCTTTGGATCGAGTATGATGGTCATGCCATTCTACATTTCTAGAAAAATGTTGAGGATTTTTCACAACAAATTTTGCACAATTTAAAATGAATATCGAGGTAAGAGTTAATATGTTTAAGGACAAAAAAAGAGGTCTACCTGGGGTCCTTTTGGGTACCTTTAGCAAGGCTTTAATGGCTTGCTTTTGCAGGGAAAATAACTTCTTCGCATGGCTAGAGTAACCCCAGAACATAATACCATAACAAATGTGAGCTTGAGCATTAGCGTGGTACAGAAGTTTAAGGGTATTAATAGATAAAAAAAGGGGTTAGCTTTCGGAGCATAAATATGCCAGTGCTAACCCTCTTCATGATGGCCTCAATGTGGTATGTCCATTTGAGGTAATCAGAAATGAGAAGATCTAAGAATGTTGTGCATGTAGAGTGGGCAATAGGTACATTGTTCAATTTTAGTTGATGATTTATCGAAGGTGTGCTAGATTTCGAGCGATAATCAAGAAATACAGTTTTGCCTAAGTTGATTGACGATTGTTATTGCACCAATCCACCAAATTTGCAATCGAAGTGTTACGAGTAGCTAGGTGAAGGAGATCAGGTACAGACTTGGAGTGAGAAAAACAAGAGGTTTCGTCAGCATACAGCACGACTTCATTCCGAGGTAATATGATAAGTAAATCATTCACAAAAATTAGAAACAAAAGGGGGCCAAGGATGGAGTATTGGGGAACCCCAAGTTTTATCTCAAGGGGAGTAGAGGGTGAAGTAGTATTACAGTACTCAGACTGCTACAAGAATTTCACCATTTGATGTCTACATGTTAAATAAGCCTTAATCCAACCATGGGCCGTACCTCTTATCCCAACGTTGGCTAGCTTAATGAGAAGGATACTAGTTGAGGATACTAATAAAGAGTTGTCACTCTAGTTGGTTCAACATTTATAACAGAAAGCCCATAGCTTTGGAAAAGATTAATCAAGTGACATTTGTCATTGGAGGCACACAATTGATCAATATTAACATCACCATATAACATAATACCATCAAGATTTAAAGAAAAGATTGACATGAGAGCACTATCGAGGGCATTAAAAAATTCAACAGCATTACTACATGGTGACCGATACACACCAATTATGGCATATTTAATTCTGCCAACAGTTAAAATTACACCAGAACATTCAAAAATTTTATCCACACATTGTATGTGATTCAAAGGAGTAACACATAAGTTGGGTTTGGCATAGATAGAAACGCCACCACCTCTATAAAGAGTGCGACAGTAGCAAGATATTAAATTTAGACCTTGGAGAGTAAGAACCGAAATTTCATTAACATACAGCCAATGCTCCGTAATAATCACTATGTCAGATTCATGTTCTTGAATAGCACACTCAATTTGGTAAGTTTTATTACGCATAGATTGCGCATTAAAGTAAAGAAGGTTGAGAGATGACTCTCTGATTTGGGATGACATGATGTTGGGATTAGACCTAGCAGCTTTACAATGCTTACAGAGAGCACCCTGGGACTCATTTTATCGTTATGGGTAGAGGGGCAAGTAAGAGCAGGAGATGATAGTCATAAGTCTGATCTAACCTTTTGCTTCAAGTTACCCGTTGCGGAACGGGTCATTCTATCACTGTTAGAAGATTCATTTCCTGACACTTCACTCGGAGTTTTAGCAGCGGGTGGCGAGACAGCTTCTGCTCCTTTATTATTTACATTCGCACACACAGGTACCACAGTATCACTTTTGCTGACTGAATTGAACTTGTGAGACCTGAACCTAAATTCTCTCACTCCCTCAGGCCAGGTTTCCTTTTTGTAGAGCTCGCGAATTAAAGAGTAACTGGCTCCCAACTCATAGGAGGAGCCAGATATTACCAGTATGAGAATATCATTGAAAACTATGTACTTGATGACATGTTTGGGATAATATTCAGATGAACAACTTCAGGCATATAGATAGAATTGCTTAAAAGTCCACCCACATCATGAGTAATGCCATCAAAGAAGTTCGAACTTCAAACATTCAATTACTTTATGGAAGAGACTATACTAAAATATGAATATTTCATGATTCAGAGCACTTACATCAATCATCCTGCAAATTTTTGTTTCAAAATCAGTGGAGTTGTCAATGACATCAAAGTAAGGATGGCCAACCCAGGACTCAGCTGCCTTGTTGTCCAACTCCTGTGCCAGAACCACACCTTCACTGCGACATGCATGATCCTGAAATTTCATCATTTGAATTAATAATTAGAATCATATAATTATAATAAAGGTGAGTCATGATATAAGGTTAGATAAAAATAGAGATCCTTCATATTTCATAGAAAGAAATGTAATTATCAAATTAAAAATAGCTGAATGTCTGAAACATGGCATACAGCATGCCCTTTCTGAAAGGTCAGAATTTGTTAAGGGCTAAATGACATATCTCCACAGTCTTTTCTTTTCTATGAATGCTATATAAGTCAGCTCTATACATAGCTTACAATGATCTCTGTGCTATCCAGCTGATTTTGAAAATTGCAAAGCCTTGGATGATATGATCATCATGATTAATATATATACGTAATAGGGTCAACTCTTTCTCGTACTTCAGTGCTATAGAAGTCCTCAGCCCCGTTAGCTGCAGAGACCATGTGGATGATCTGGTTGTAGCGAGTGTCACGTAGTTCCACGGGATTCCAACCATTAATAGACATCATGTTTTCCCACTTGTCCCTTGATATGACTGCACAGAAAGAGGAAAATCAATATTTACAATTCAAAATGTACTACCATCCACATTTTAGATGGCCTCAGCTAGATGACACTGAGAAAACCAAAGTAACCAATGCTAAAAATGGAAATGAAGGCATATATCTCTTTATTGATAGTCAATCAAGAGAATAGATGCCACTGGGGATTTAGAACAACAACTTTCCCCAAACAACAATGTCCTAGGGTTAGTTTGCGTTGCTGAAAATTTTCAATTTTGTAACAAGTGGTCCAAAATGAAAGAACTTTCGAGATGTTCAAATTTTTCAAGCCTTTTTCACAATTTGTTAACAGAATGTCTAAATGTTAATTCCCATACTATATGCTTATTTCACAATTATTTTCAACATTTTAAATTGACTGATATTACTGTTAGGAATACTAGCATCCATCACGGAAGCAAGGCTGTCATAAAAATATTATTTGTAATAAAATTAAAGTGATGCATTTTTAAGCTGCTTGACCTCTGAGGCTTATATTTTAATTATATTGACCTTCTGAGACTACATATCAACTAGACAAAATGCTTCTTAGTGATGAGAAACAATACTGAAATACAAGAACTTATACTATATAGCACTTAAATATTTATAAATCTTTTGATGTAAAAAAATATAGCAATGTTTCAGTGTTATTGTAAGTATATTTTTAAATTATGTTGTAATATCATTCATAAAATTACCACGGAGTTAGCTGAAAGATATTCAAAATTGTCTTTTTCACCCAAATATAAACTTGTTGGCTTATTATACAGAATACACTCCTGCTGCAAGCTTTTAGATAGCGGAAACATTTGACCTTTATTTCTATTTTTTGTTAAAATAATTTCTCTTTTGTGAACATTAACTCAGTGAAGATTCATCTAAATTAATAAAATCAATCCTTGTTCAAGGTACACAGTAAGTGATTCCTTAACAAAATAAAAGCTAAAAATTCTGCCTAGTTCTTTTGAGACAGTTTTTCTTCATGACTGAATATGATAAATTCAACTGATGGCACACTTTAAAATTTAAAATAAATTGATTATTAATATTATTGATATCTGAAAAATTCAGAAGAACAGTATATTAAAACAAAATTATAAATTAGAATTTTTTTCAACAATGAAGGTTGTCAAAATGTTTGCATCTTGAATGATATTCTAGATGAATGAACTAGAAGCAGAATTAATGACAAAAGGCTTGCCTATTCTGAAGGCATGAACTTATTATTTATCTCTGGCATATCACTATGTCTCACCTCAGTAATCAGGTAAATAGTTATACCTTTAGTAATCAGCACATTACAGAAAATTTGTATGATCCTATCAGCTAACTTTACTTCTGTAATATTTAAGCCTACCAAGATTGAAGTTTAGTTAACAAGCACATATTAAAACATTTTATAAGCTAAAGATAGATGCAGGAAAGACTGCATTTAAGTATACCATGTAATATTATAAGTGTGAACAAGTTAATCAGAAGAACATGCCCCAAGCCAACAACCTGGTTTTTAATAAAAATAAAATCAACATTTCTTTCAGCCAAAAATAAATTTCCTAGTTTAATAAAGTTTAGCCACAGCCACACCTATTTTCACAGTTTTTTCTTTCTAATCACATAGGAAGCATTAATCCTTTTAAAATTAATCACTCCAATGAAACCCAAGACTCCCCATAACCACCATTAAAAACTAAACTACATGATTTCTTCATGGAGGCCTAGTATCTTCAACTCTGTTCTTTTTTTTCAAATATAAACTTACTCGACAGGTTTGAAGCCCAACTCTGAAACCCAAATTAACAAAAACTTTTTTTCAAAATCTGAAAATGGAAAAGTAGTATCAGCCATTCCGATTTATCCTTTTTCTATATATAAGAAAAACCTTATCTACTTGTATCACTATATTGACTTTCAAAATAATGTAGTACCTGTATAATCACAAAAAGCATGAAATGGTAATCCATTGTTTTTTGTAACTGATAATATGTTCTAAAACAAGGTAATTCCTGGAAGAGGAAAAATAGTTAAGTGAAAATTAGTATAACTACAGCTAATGTACATTTTCACAATTATAATCAATGCCTGATCTCCAATTATTTCACCTATGCTAAAATATTCAAATACGAGGTGCATTCAAGTTATAAGGCCTCTGATTTTTTTCTAACTAATTATTCACTTAAAAACAATGAAACCTGTGTTACTTCTTGACGTAATCTCCCTGCAGCCGTACACATTTTTCGCAATGTTGACACCATGATTCTATGGCCACGGTGAAGGCTTCTTTAGGACTCGGTTTTGACCACTGGAAATTTGCTGTGACACTGTCGATGTGTGAGGCCGAGATTGTTTTGGTTCGTTGTCACATGATGTTCTGCCTTCTTTAAACAGCCGCGCCCATGAAGCCACTTTCGACACATCCATGACTCCATCACCACATGTCTCCTTCAACTGGCGATGAATTTCAATCGGTGTCACACCAC
>WURS02406519.1:0-17004 GCA_011762765.2 Rhinocypha anisoptera
TATTTATATTGAGTAGATAGATGGTTAGATGCAATAATTTCCATTTAATAAAGTTGACTTTTTGGTATTTTTGTTAGATTATTTTTATTCCGGTTAATTGTTAACAAAGTTGTTTTACCATTTATTACTAAATCAGTTTTAAATTTACTAGTTTTTAACTTAATATTTAAGCTAATTTGTCTGGTTTATTAGATGACAGTTATTTGTTACAGAATTAACTTCAACCACAAAATTGCGAATTGAGTATGATAGATATAAATTAAAATAAAATCAAGTTTCCAGTTCAACTCCTTTTGCTTGGTGAAAATAATTCTCAACATTTTTGCTGTTTGCCTATCAAAGTTATTTGAAATGCTACTGCTATGAGTCAGTTCTTATGACTAGTGGCGAGTGAGAAAAGGCTTGATATTCCCTGTGAGCTTGATTGACAGTGGTGAGCAGCATTGGTGGCAACCCGTGAACTCTCTCCCTCTCTTTCTCCCTAACTTCCGCTCTGCAATTTACATATTTTCCTCACCATTCACATAGCCATCCATCAGCGGAAAGCATCGGAATTCTTCGAGTTTTAATTACAACTTTGGTTACACTGCGAGCTGTATGATTCTCCTTCTCTCTGTGATCGATTTAATTAAAACATTACATTGGAACAAGAATGGGACACACAGAGGAAGAGGGAGAAACAATTAAACGTCAGTCACATCTCGGACGGAGATCAGATTTAATTACGGCCACCAAGGCCTACCGACCGACACTCTGGTCTGGCCTTCTCTCATTCGGCCTCAGTTATATTTCGCATCTGCTTGCTTCAATTCATTCTTAGCTTCGAACACGATGCTTTTTTGTTTGCAAAATGATGACCCGTGTAGACACCAGATTCATTCTTGATCCTCAATCTATGTCATTCAGGTTTTTATTCCATGCAAATGTGTTAGGCTGCTACATGGAATATTTATTTGTAAACAGTCTTAAACATCTTATCTTGCTCGAAACTGTTAGTCTCAAAGTTTAGCTAAATTCCAAACACGCATGCGCTCACCAATGTTGTAAACAATTCTACGTCGATCTATCGAGATTGTGAGTATTTTTTATTACTTTGAACATAAACATTTGATTTGTTAGAATTCAAGTTTGAAATTTGCTTTGTCGAATGGCAAGCATAACCCTTTGGTCGATATATCATAATTAATGATTTTAATTTTTTCATTTTTTCTTCTTACATTTTTGCTTGCCTTGACTTGAATTTGGCCGGAAAAGAAAATCAATTTTTTTGATATAATGATGTGAAACATACGAAACACACTTGAAAGTTTTCTTGGGCGAACTTACATCATGTTTATGGTTGCTTTGGTCATGCAAAATATTAAAATTTTACAATCACAGCATTGTAAGAGCTGCCAGTGAGAATGACCGGAAGGAAGGAAGTGAGCCATTCGGTGAGTCTCTGGTCAGAAGCTGTGTTGTTGTGCCGGTTGTGGTACAATTCAAATATTGCTTTCTTCCTCTTGGCGCCATGTTAAGCTTGGCTCAATTTGGCACTGCTTCATTTACCATGGTCTAACTTGGTTCAGTCAAGGCAAACTCTAACCAAGTCGATTCATACAGATCAGCCCACTGTTCACTGACAGTGTTCAGGGTTATTTTAATAAGAGCTTCAAGCTTAGCCAAATTAATTGCAAATTTTTGTAAAAATAAGAAAAGAGAGCTGCGCTCTCGCCTATGAGCAGGGTGAGAGAAGTGTGTCGTAGGTTGTCAGACTTGTTCGAGAAGTTTTGAGAAAAACTCGATGTTTGATTCTAGTCACAATAGGTAGCGTTAGGCTCAATGGGCCTTGTTCTCAATCTCCTTTAAATTCTGTGACCCCAAAGTCTTATTCAATTATTCTTTTCTTGAAAGGATCATCTTGGTCAGGTTTCAGTATTCTTGGTACCTAAAAAAATATGCTAGAATTTTGGTGAGAACAGACAAACAGAAACACGAGATTAATAGCAAGGCGTATTGCAGCTAAGCTGCCTCTCGCTCATTTAAGACCTTACCATGTTAAGATCTTTTTACTATGCAGCTGTTGAAAAGTAAAATTTTTTTAAGTTTTCGCAAAACTTAAAGCTCTAATTTAATTGCTATTTGTAAATTATCTGACTACATTAATGTGCTAAAAAATATATATAGGTATATATCGTAATAAAAAATACGATAGTATAAAAAACGCTCGGGGGAGCTAAAAGCCTGGCGTTTCAACTATTTCAACCTATATGGGTAGTAATTTGTGTTCATAAAAATAATAAAACGATAATTCTGAACTTGTTTTTCTTTCTGCACACGAACTGCTAATCAGTTGCTTCTTTTGTGTTTATAATATTTTAACAAAGTTTTGGAGAAACTTTTTTTCTTGTGTTTTCTTCTTAAATCTTATTATTATTATCTATATTCGAAGGGGGTAGAGGGCTACAAAGTGTGTGTGTGCGGAACAGATTTGGAAAGAAACGAGTGAGCTCTACTGGCATTGTGTCTCGTTGGTGATAAGACTTGCTTGCTATCAATCACCCCACACCGGGTGGACCCAATATAGACCTTCCTCTCCAGGTGCTAGTTTCACTTTACTTTGCTTTGACACAATCGGTAATCAAGCGATACTTGTTGAGCACATATGTGTGATACATTCGTGAGCTATATATAATTATTGTAAATTGGATTAAGTTTGAAATCAAATCATATACTATGTTTTGCGAAAGAGATTTTTTGTTTAATTAGTGTCTTTTTAGTGTTGATTTGTTAAAAGTACTAAATGAATTGTTAATTTTGTATTGTTAGTATATCGATAGTATTCGACTATACAAAATTAATAAGTTATTTGTACCACATCTCGCATGTGAATGCAAACTTATTGATAACGCTGGATTGATTTGAGTGTGATATCTTGTTCACCCTGTAGCTCTAATGGTGTGAGCAGTGATGTTGACGCCACTTCTAATCGCTACTTCTCTGATTGTTTTAAATATGTCTGTTCGCGAGCCTTTTTGCTCAAGTTAAAAACTTGAGACAAATCTCTTTCCCGTCTGTCGTTGGCTGTTTGAAACAATTTAAATTCTGGCTCGTTTGTTTTTGTTCTCGTCTTTTCTTGCTAGACGCTTCTCTAGCACGCTCGTTGGATCACTCTCCATTACTTGACACAAGTTTTGAAAAGTTCCCCCACCAAATCTTCTTAGCACTAGCACCAGCTTGGCAGTAGATAATTAAAAATTTAATACTGGATTAGACGCTCTGGTGCTGTTGGCCAAGACTATGCTTCACTTGGCTACTGGTGCAAATGATGATAAATCGATGGCACTGGCTCACTCGTTTTACACTCTCCACTTTACACTCTCGCTTTCTTGAGATCGATCTCGATGGAAATTAATAATTCTTTAAAGAGTAGAGATCACAAGTTTTAAGTTGGAGTAAATGTGGGAAATTTTTCAATTCCTTATGCCAAGTATTTTTCTGATGGCCAAAACTAGACTAACTGTTTAGATTTAAATAGGAAAAAAATCAACTTATGCTTTTATTCGCCAATTTGAATTAATACCATATTATAACTTTCCTATAATTTGAGAAGATTTGGATTGAATCTAATTAACGTGGATGACAAGTTAGTCTTGTCTATGCAAAAAAATAAAGAATTTACTTTGTGCCATAGATCTAGTTTTGTATCGAGTACAAACACTAGTGCCACAACCTGAGATGTGAGGCAATTGGGTAGCATTGCGCACTAATCATACTACATATATACGCTCTAGATGTTCTTTAATTTGAACATGTTAATTCGAGATGACAACTTGGGGTTTTTGCTTGTTTCGAGTGTCTCAAAGTTTGAAGGGTCAAAGTTGGAGAGGGAGAAGTGCCACCGAGCCAGTCAAGAAACATGGTCGCTGCACCACTCGGGTCCACTCGAAGCTTCGTTTCTCTCTCCACTGGTGTCTTGTCACGACTCTCATTCTCTCTCTCTCTCTCTCTCTCTCTCTCTCTCTCCTTCTCACGACAACTCGTAGCAAAGTCTCATAATTTGTGTGAGTGGTCTAGGCGTAGTGAGGAGCGGAATTAGCTTGGCACTGGCACGCACTAGTATGGACAACACATCCAAATGGAGATAATTGGTGCCTCCGCGCGCTAACCAGATCCCGCGACACTAAATCTATTGTTGCCCAAAGAGAAGACTCGAGTCCGACTTGAGGCCAGATGGACTGACAAACAAGACAATCCACGTTTTAGTCTTCTCTCCCTCCCTCTCTCTCACTCACTTTTCTCCTTTCATCTTTGAGTAGCTTTATCATAGCAAAATAAGTGACATTGCCGTCTTGCTCAATAAGCAAGCTTATAAATCACAGTTTGCACATGTGCTTATTGTATTGTCGTAATGGCAAAAAAGCCAATTTGAAAATAGACTTCAAGATCGAACTGTTTTTTCTTTTACTTGCAACTTGTATGCAACTTTTGTGCGTTGTGTTATGGATTATTTATCCCTTTTGCACTATAACAAAAGTTAACTTGCTAAACACCTAAAATGGCTGTGCTAATGATTCTGGTGATTGGATTAATTAAATCCCTTTCTTCGTCTTTTACTTGGGCAATCGATAGGTAACTTATGCAAACTGATACTGCCAATCAATGGCATCGATCGGCGTGGCGAAGCTGTAGTCGAATCGAGATCGATTTTCTATTAGCACAATCTTCGGGTGACACTGCTTGGCCTAGTGTCGCTAAGATGCCTTCTAATGGACTTCAAAGCTATCACTAGCCTTGACTTACCATCCTTTAAGGTTTTATCATTTTGTGACTCATGAGTGCTCACTTCTTTGTGGGCAATCGACTAATGTTTCAATTTTAATTGATGTTTTTTTGTCTAACATTTGGCTTATGTCACTAGGCTGTTTTTATTTCAAAGCACAGATGCTAGTCTTTGGAACTTAGAAGATGTGCATTTTAACCAGATGTGACCAATTTACTTTCAACTATGTCAAGCTAGCATAAAATTTTATTTGTTTTATTTTTATATATCCAAATGACTCACTTTGGCGGTTTCTCTGTTTTTTCTACTTTGCTTCTAAACTGGTATCTTGCATTCATGGAAGACCGGGAGAGGACAAGGAAGAGAGAGAGAGAGAGAGAGAGAGAGAGACGATGATGATGCATTATTGAAATCGGTAGCTCTAATGTGTGTCCGATGTGGGAAGTGAGCCAGTGAGCGCGCGCACCGATATTGCCGATACGTGCTCGGCTCGCGGCCTGTGCTGATTATCACTGGGCTCGGTGATGGCGGCGATATTAAAATAGAAACACACACAGACACTTCGAACAAAGCAATTTTAGCACTAGTAGTAATGTTTTTGTCCAAAAAGCGACTTCCTATAAGCTACACCGAGAATTCGAATGTAAAGACATTGTTCTTTCTCCACTCTGCAATGCCGGGTGTCTTGTGTTCGTCTCATTGTCAACTAGACTTTAACCATAAAAGCTTTGTCTTGGTTGGTGGCTACTCGTCTATGATCTGCTACATAGAGGACATTGGACTATTCCTGGAATGAGGTACCTCTTGGTACTTTGACAATTTAAGTTAGGTTTAGAAACATTTAGACAAATGTAATTCGCGATGGTGTGGTTATTACATTTTTGCGGTTGGTAGCGGTGGGGTGGCTTTAAAATTAATGCCATCAAAGGTTAATGCTTGTGCTGGTCAATGGCCCGAGAGCGTGTGGTGTGTGTGTGTGTGTGTGTGTGCCCGATGCGTGACACGAGTCACCATGCTGTCGTGCTTGTATATTTTCCCAACCCATACATTTGATTCTTAATTTAGAGCAATTTTATCCCCAAAATCTTCGAATGCTTATCACGCAATAGCTGCTATTCAAATGGTTTGCGAATATTGGATTTTAAATACGATTCTTTTTAAAATTAAAAAATTTGACTTGAATTTTCTATAATGTTTTCCTATTGTTTGTTTGTCTAACCTATCAATTTGTTTGTATGTAAATATGTAAATTATATTATTAGAATTTTTAAAATTCTTACATTTATTATTTGCTGAAAAATGTGATAAGTTGGATATTAACTTTTACGATATTCTTTGGAGACACGCCAGATCAATAGATGGCTAGAGTGGACTGAGTTAGTGTAGGAGAGTTAGACTTAAAGTTGATGTAAGCGCGACTGCCATCAGGTTCGATGAATCATAACCACACAGTAGCTCAATTAGCCCTTCGGCACTTAAACTACTGTACTAAGCGAAACTTGCCACACACGCATAGTGGCAGTACAATGCAATACAGACATGTGTCAACGATATTCCCGTTCCATTGTTCTGCTCGTCTTTCTACTCATCATCACTGTTATCGTTTGGAAATTTTAATTAACTAATTTTGCTATTAAATGACTAATGGAACTTATAAAAGGAGAGATGGTTTAGTTTTAGCTTTGTTCTCGCTGTCTTGATGTTTTCTCAAAGTCATCTAAGACCGTTCGTTGGTTATATTCTCTAATATTTTATGCTTTATTTTAATATCATAACTTTATTATTTGAAACATTCGTCACAGCTTTCCCACTAGATGGCATACTACTCCTTTTCTTCCTAAATCATTTTGATCATTCATCATGATTCATGACAAGAATGAAATTTATGTTTGAATTAGTAAGTTAATGAACTAAGAGTCACTGTACTAAGTAAGAGATAGTTTTATATATAAGACTTTTTTACATTGCAACTGGTGCTTATTCGTCATGTTGAAAAATCAAAGAAGTTTGGTTCATTTGCGCGAAATGTTGACTTTGTTGTTTTCTCGTTTCTGGTTCACAAGATCGCATATTCATGAGACGTCGATTAATTGGATACCGTTTGATGATAGTCTTCACTGCCAGTTAGAGTTGTTGGGGTAGCAGTGAAAATAATTTCCATTCCTTCACTATATCCGAGTCGACAATGATCTTTTAATATATTAGCCCACTTGGAAGTGAGCGTGAGCCTCGTCGCATAGATGATTGATGAATCCGTTTGGCGTAACAATACCTCCTCTCTTTGGTTCCACCGCCACCATCAACCAGACTGATTCCGTATTCACAAGGATGTGTTTTCCTGTCTTGCTCTCACTTGCTTTTCGACTCGCTTCCATCTCTCTACTCTATCTAACGCTACAAATGATGACTGAGTGAGTGTTAAGTTTGGCAACCTTATTTCTTTTTGTGCAACTATGTGTGTGTGTGTGTGTGTGTGAGTATGAGCTCGAGTTTTCTACTTCTCTCGAGTTGCCACTCGCGTGGGTACCTAGCGCGCGGTGTTAGTTAATGTTAAATGATCCATCATGATCATTATGTGTGTCCATGGTACCTATTGTGTCTGGTACGAGGCCATCGGGATCTACAGGGTGGCTAGATATACATCTTTTGTTAGGCAATTCCTGCACGTACTTCTCATTTTACAACAATATGCATCTGTGCCACTGCTGTATCATTTTAGGACAATATCAAGTTAAAATGTGTATTATTTTTTCAATCCTTTCATTGACTAGGTTTTGATTATCTGTTTCTAGAAGGATAAAATTTTGCCAGCAAATATGAATTAAAACTTTAATATTGAATTTTAAAGTTTTAAGATAACTTGTTTAGGGTGTTTTACGAGTGCACTCTGTGCCTTCTGTAGCCGGTTTCGGAAATGAAAATGAAGTTGAGAATAGTAGTAGGAAGAGAGGCAAATAGAAGCACGAGCAAGCCATACGACGACGACGACCACTCATTCAACTCCATTACCCTCACTCTTGTTTGTTTTTAATATCTTAATCTAGACTAGAAAGGACCAGAGAACTATAGACAAGTTGCCGAACTTAATTATGATAATACCAGTGTGAGTCTGGCGCGCAATAGTGTGTTGCTTGGCACCAGCACACACTGCACACTACCTTACGAGCCAAAGTCAAAAGAGCGTGTCGGACCCTTGTTGGGTTCTCAGCTACACACCAGACCACCGCCGGTACGGACACACACATAAACACACACACACACACACACACAAAACTAGCTTAGCACACCTTGGCATAATTATTTTAATTAGAAAGTCTTGTTTGGCACTTAGCAGTGTTGCAGTCATGTGATTTCAAGTCACGGCACTGCTCACCACACCATCTTACCTGACATAGATGGAGAATAACGGCTAACTTTCCTGTTCTTCCTTTTCTCTCTTATTCTCAGGCTTTACTTTTCCTCTCGGTTGGTTTACTTAATTTAGAAATTTCCAAGTATTTTGTTTAAAACTTCTTTCTTCAAAAAAAACTTCGTTCTTTAAAAGTTTACAATAGGTTTATATGAAGTTTGAAATGTTTTCATAACTTTAACCGCAGTTAGTTATACTTTTTTAATTGAAGTTTTGGCTTGTCATTGTTTGCCAAGTAATATCTTGTTATTTGAATAATAAAAAGGTTTGTGAGATTTGATTACAACTATAAAGGCAAAAATAGTAGCTAGAGAAATATGATTTTTTAAATGTTGGGATTGACTGACAAAATATCTGAGTACATTAATACGCTCTAGGAAATACAGATCTTTCGCAAAGTTTGCAACCAACATTATAAACATATCTACTATTTTGACAGGGTAGATATTAAACCAAAACAAGAACATGTAGCGATGTCAGGGTAGAACGAGGTAGATAAAATAGTCTTTATTGTAGCAATGAAAATCGTCGAGCAATCACGTGAGCACTTTACACTGCAACAATATATTATAGACCCCATTCTGCTCTGACATTGCTGGGTACAAGTTTACGAGTGGACACTAGTACTTCTTTATTTAAGTACTGCATTTACAAAAAATTAGAGACTTCAGTCAAGAATTTTATTATGATCTTTTTAGAAAATTTAACAGTAACTCGAACCACATCGTAATTTATTTTGAATTGTATTTACTTTGTCTTGTTTTCCACAGTTGCTTTGTTCGGTGTGCGTGTGTTTTCAGTAAACTTTTGCTCTGCTCCTTGGCCTCCCAAAGTTTACAGCTGTAAAGAGCCGTGAAGGCGCAGTACAGTAATCCCATCGAAATCCAATTAGTCTGGCATCTGGTCGCCAGACTATTAGATCGCCAGTTGGGAGAGGGAGACAGCGCACGCAAGTCTCACTTGTGGTTTTGCAACTTGTGTTCTATAGCCAATACACTGCAGCAAAACAGATTAAGCTTTGAGGTAAGCTTGACTGGAAAACTCTAGACTGGATTTGACTTAGACGACTAATTGATGTGATCTTCAAGTGGTTGGCAGTGGGTAAGGTGTGCCGTGAGTGTGAAACATTCAAGTTGACTTGGTAGGTTGGCACGAGTCACTCGTGTGCCTTGGGTGACCACTTACCTGCCAGCTACACTACACTTCACTACACTACACTCTTCACCGTACTATCACACAAATGCACTGCCGTGCAGCACCCAAAGCAAACAAACTCATTGTGTTGTTTGGCCACTGGCACGCGCGTGTCTTCTCTCTCCCTCTCTTCTTCTTCTCTCTCTGTCTCTGTCTCTCTTTCTCTATTTCTCTCTCCCTCTCTTCTTCTTCTCTCTCTGTCTCTCTTTCTCTATTTCTCTCTCCCTCTCTTCTTCTTCTCTCTCTCTCTCTGTCTCTCTCTCTCTCTCTCTCTCTCTCTATTTCTCTCTCTCTCTTCCTTTTCTCCCTCTCCCATTCACTCACCCACTCGGAGTGTCAATTGCAACTGCAGCCCTCGCGCCTCTCACTGTCTAATCCAATCTAATTGGCAATTGAGAAAGAGACACCAAAACGAGAAAGAGAGAGAGAGAGAGAGAGAGAGAAATAAAGAACGCAAGCGATAATTCAAATTTCCGTTTGAACAACTTTCTGGCTTTTGGTCCGACTATTTGGTTTGTCTTGGACTTATTGTAGTGGTTAGAATGGATTTCATCAGCCAAACATTGTTTCTCAACCTTCATTAAGGGTCGCTGAACATCATAATCACCTGATTTACACTAACTTTTTATGTAATTTTTATAATGCTTAAGAAAGCAATATTTGTATTATTTTTGTCGTTAGGTCGTTATTTGTCGATAACAGGTTTTATAAACTACTTGTTGTCAAACGACTTTTGCAATGTTTTTTTTCTAATGGCGTTGAGAACTACCTTAAATTTACCTGCAACTTATTTGTTAGTCAGCAACTTATCAGCGCTAACTTGTGTCTAAACATCAAACACTATTTCGTTTTTAAACTATTTACTAAAGAACCTAATCGGGTTTAATTTTTACAATGCCCTCAGATCACGCTATGAATTAAATATAAGTAAACTTTAACCATTTCGCTCCCAAAAGCGCCATCGGGACTTATGTGTCCTGCTCATTCAATCAGCAATATAATTAAGCTTTAAGGCTTATCTTTTACTGATAATCCATCGGATCGAAAGGGTTAAGGGTTCAATGCGTGTACCTCGGTTGATATTGCTTGTAAGTTGCTACAGATGGCACTACTTCAACGTCTACTTTCAATGGTGTTTTTCTGGGGTATGGCTAATTTTTCCAAAGCACTGTGGAAGACAAGACAATTGCCCGCTTACCGCTAGGTAACGCCACAGTCTATAGAAGAAAACAATGAGAAAATCTAGCCATACGCCAGAAAAACACCGATTTGCTACTTTCGCTTACACACTTTAGCCACGTTCCCACCTGGTAGAACTAACCTACACGTCCATCAGGAATGCAGTTTCGTGAAGTGTGCTATCCCACTTTTCTTTGGAGTGTCTATTTGTACAAACAGTGTTTTATTGTTCATTTTGTGTCTTATTATGCTGTTCGAACATTAAAATCTACCAATATCCAAACAGAATTTGTTCACATTTTTGTTATCAAAATATTTAGAGTTGTTCATTAGGTATATTGTTATTATTGTTAAATTTACTTGACTATTTGTTGAAACAAAGATTGGGTGTTGTGTTTTTCTTGAAATTGGTGGACATTGAATCAGTATAGTTTCTCTCTCTCTCTCTCTCTCTCTCTCTCTCTCTCTCTTCACTCACTAACTCATTTTCTCTCACAGTCTGCCTGGAGACGACTCGTCACTCACTCCAATTTTTGGCCCAGTTAGGCATGTTGTTTGTTTCCGGGCATTTTTCCTTGGGAATTTTCTTTATTGGATTCCGTGATGTGTGAAGTGAAGCGTATAACTCGCATTTGGAGTGAGCAAAAGTCTGATTGCATGCTAGAGAGTGAGGGAGAGAGAGAGTGGCTTGGGATTAACACTTGGCCAGTGCAGTGTAGCTCAAAGCGCGACTTGGCTTTTAATTGAATTCAATCGAAAGTTGGTGTGCGAGTGAGTGAAGCAACCATTCACATTTCCGATTACATGCCGATGTGGTTTGACGGGGTTTAAATTTTAAATCTACAGTCTGTAGTTGTCTTTGATTTCAATCAAATAACGAGTAAGTTTTGAATTCAAACACAATGGCTTTTTATTATCTTCTGTATATTCATGACACATTTGTTAGTGTCATCGAAGAAAAGCTTCAGTTTGTTAAAATTTGTAACAGCACTTGAAGTTATCCTGTCGTTTGTCTATGGTTTGTCAATAAAGCAAGTAAGGATTTGAGTCTCTTTTCGGAAATTGATTTGCCGTTGTTGTGGGCAATTTTAAAACTATACTAAAAAGGAAATTACTTTTGAATTAGCCCAAGATGTCTCCGGTCACAAAGACAACAACTTGGCAAATTGGAAAGTCAAATGGAAGTATAACGCCAAGTTTCTTGGTGCCTCTGAGATCGTACTGGAGGTAAGGAAAGAGACGAGGAGGGAGAAAAGTTGAATTAGTTTTAATTCAATTTTAAATTTAGCGTTTTTCCAGTTCTATAAAGTATTTTTGAAGACGACGCGGTGGCGTAGTAGAAACACATTGTAACTTTACAACAATAATTAAAGTCTGGTCTAGTGCAAAATGAGATGGTGTGACGAGTGCGTGGTGGCGGCGAGCCAAATGGATTGCCGCAAATGGAATGTGGGCAAACTAGCGAGCTAGTTTGGAACCAACTCGAAACCAAGTTGCTTCATTCCCTGTCAGTCAAGGTTAAGCTCAACTTTAGCTCAATGTGATATTTTTGGGCAAATTTACTATGTATTTGGTTCACAAGCGTAAAGAAAATTTTAAATTGTTGGATTTGTGGTTGTAATCATCTCACGAGATGAAACTTGCTAAATATGTGTATTAAAATGTTAAGTCATTTTAAATTTATTCTAGCATTCTGTAGAAAACTAGTTAGATTTGTGAAGATAGATAGAATAAAGGTGTAACTTCAAATCATATAATCTTTGTATATATAGAATCATAATTCATATTGTACTCAAGTCCTCATCTGGTTTTAGAGAGTTGACTTGATTAGATGTGCATTCTGTTTGCTGTCACATTACCGAACGTGCCAATCGTCATAGGTTGAGCTGTTGTTGCGAGATGGGTAAGATGGTAAGTGATAGATAAGCTGAGCAGTGTTTGGTTTGGCTCAGTTCGTCCCTTGCGGCCACCTATCGATGGCCAACTCTGCCACTGGTTCCGTGGGTAATGGTTCCGGGGGTTGCTGTGTGCGCGATGTGCGCCAGAGGAAGTGATTGCCATTTCCTCTCCATTAGTGCTCGAGCTCGAGATGCGCTGACTCATTAGATTGCTACCGCCACACCGGCACCATTAGGCCGAGCGTGGCCAGTTTACGCACAGGCACACGCCTTTAATGAGGCCAAACAGTGGTCTTCACCGCACCGCCCAGTTGACGAACAAGAAAATTTTCCGGCAACTACTCAAATTCGGTTTTTTAACTTTACACTAAACATCCGGTGACCATGCTAGAAATTTCTCTTCTAGGCCAAACTGAACTAATCGAACTCGGTAAACTTAATCGAACATTCGCGTGCTTGTTTTGATTGACGTTGGGTTCTGACGCGAGGAAGCATTCCGAGATCCGAGACCGAAGTTGAGTGAAAATTATCAAATATTTCTAGTTAAAAGTACTCTTCTACATGTGTGACTGTATCTCTGAAGAACGACTGGTTGCCTCATTTGGATCGATGTCGCGAGCTGAAGCCTAAAGCCAAGCACGATTCTTGCACGGACAAAACGAGCGAGACGACTGAAAAGTCACGTTTTATGTGTGCCCAAGCGCGCTAATCATACGCGCCACGGGTGAGAGATAATGGAAAAGCAAATGCAGTCAGACTCTACGGCAAATTCTTGAGACAACAAGTCTAAGACAGAGTCATCATCTTGGAACGAGGGAGATATTTAAATTGATGATGAGTGCTAGTACTCTACATGATGGCACTGAAAGAAGAGTTATTGAATTTCATCAAATCTCTAGTGTGAAAGTGCCAACATGATTCTTTTTTTTAACTTAGCACCAGCAAGTACGTACTATTCATGAAATGGATACAAAACGTGCTGTTTTTTCAATAATTTTATCTTTATTATCATTTTTTTAAAATAGCTTGGAATCTAGTTTGGGATTCTTAGCTTGGTAATTTTTCAATTTGCCTTTTATGTAAGATATTCTGTTTAAAGTTTTGTCAAAATTTTACTACTAAGAAACTTAATTTCTTTTTCACGAATCACGCGTTATCAAGATGCTAGGAGGTGTTGAAGTATAATTTTCCAATTGATTGTCTTACTACGTCCGTCTCTTTGTTTAATTAAATTAAGTGACGAATTGCGTGCATCATCGCTTGAGCACGACAGTCTTGCTTTGGTCTACTAGCTTTGTCGATAGCAACGAGGTGAGTCTCTTATCTTTCTCGACTTGTATACGTTTATCTTTAGCAAGATTGCAGACCGAGTTGGAAAAGAGATGCAGGCATGTGATGCAAATGGGCCAGGCTCCACCCAAGCTATATACCTAGAGGAGAGAACTGGGAACGAGCCAAGAGCGCCAGTGGCATGCAAGGCAAGTGGCAGGCCCAGTCTCACTTGCTTGTCATCCTCCGACCCAACAGGACCCCTGCTTTCTCTCCCTCTCTGTTTACTCACGGTTTGTGGCGCCATTTTCAAATTTATCCACCGCACACACACACTCGTCGGCTTTCTTTTTATTGTTCTAAACGTGTCATCGACATCTGTATGTGCTTCGGTTTCTGTGTGTTTGTTAATTAATTGAATTTAGCCTTCTGGCAATGATTGTGCTTTGTGCTTGTACTTACCCCCACTGCTGCTGTGGGCTCTATTCATCCATTCAAATGGCAAAACGAGTCTAGTCATCAATAGCAGTGCTTAGCAATATTGGTGTGCGTTGTCGTGGTTTGCCTCTACCCTTCCTCTCTGACTACTGCATAACAACCACTTGAAATTAATATTTTTGGTAGGTCTATGCTTATGAATTTCTGAATACTGTGGCAAGTTGAATACATGATAATTGATTTTGTGCATTATTGTTAATATATGTGTTAAGATTTTGCATATGATGCGTATACTTCTTTGAGTTATTTATCAGTGTTAGAAAATAAAAACTCTTTATTTAGTTGATGAATTACCTCATGAGCACTATGATGTAGTAGAATCCCACAGGGTCATGTCTGGAGTAGATTAGCAATGCCTGCGGACCGATTATGTGTTTTGGATCATTACCTAGTGCTGCGCTAATCCACTTGAAGCTTAGCACGCGGATCGGGCTGAGTGCCCGCACCGAACTACCTCTCGGCAGCATGCACTGCAACCATCACTCGGCGACACAATGCGAATAAATAAATCATCATTTTTTTGCTTTTGCCTCGTCTTCTATTCACTCTGTTTCTCTCGGGGTGACCATTGTCTCGCACCAATTGTCCGTCCATCCGACGAGGCCATCCAACTCGACAGAACAATAAGATTATTTTGAATAATTTATCCTGCTTGACCGAACGCCTCAATAGGCCCGAGCTAGCAAGGACAGAGAACTAGGACTCTACAAGAAGTGTGTGTGTGTGTGTGTGTGTGTGTGTGTGTGTGTGTGTGCGGAATAAAATTTTAATTGTTCTCGTTCTGTTTGGGCATTTTTTGTTTGCCTTTTATCTCGGCATTTGCCTCACACCCTGCACGACGAGCTTTCCTGTAAGCTTTTGTCCACTCAGAATTCCTAGGATTAGGGTTTTATACACAAGTGATGACTTTAGATTAAAAAATAATTTTCTGTATGACAATTTATTTGTTTCATATTTCATATTTGTTGTTTTTATTTTAAAATGACGTATTTGTTAAATTTTTCACACTTTGACAGTAAAAACAAATTTTTAAATTTTAATCTGCTCTAATTATTTGTTGTCTATGTTGGTTGTAGATTACAAGTTGTCACCGGTTGAATGAGCCTCAAACGGATTCATCCGGCGAGCTGTCACCGTGTCCCCGGAAACTTTCTGCAAAAGTCTTTGCACGCGTCGCGCTATTTGACACTAGTGCGCGCATGTGGGTCGTTAGCATTGCAAATCGTCACACAGTGACAGTGGCAATGACAGTGACATCTCGCCATGCTGCATCGAGTGTTCAGTTGAGCGCAAACGAATCGATGGCGAGACTAGAAAGATCGACTCACCGATCGAGCTGATTTTCCGCTTGGAGAGCAAGTCGGCCGCACTCCAAAGTGAGTGTCAACATCGCGTTGGCTAGCTCAACTTGCGCCCGCGTCCCTCAATTCAATTGGACTCGCTTGTCAAGTCACGCCAAGTGCGATTGCCATTGAGCTGGAACTGACTCTCCACTGGGAGTCAACTGATCACTTTGTTACGTCCTCTACGAAGCCATCACCAACAACCAGCTGCCATGTTGATTTCAATCACGCATCGATTGAGTCAAACCACACTTGTCCATCTTCACTTTCTCTTTCTACTCTCTAACTGGGGAGGTAAGTCTTTTTTTCTAATTAAACTGTTGCTGCCATATTTGTATTATTTTATATTATATATGAAATATAGTAAATAATATACTCTTGATGTTAAATGACGTAACTAATTGTCAGATAAGTTAAAATATTTTTTAAACAATAAATATTTACAAAATTATTTAATGAATCTTATTGGAAGAGGGATATTCTGAAACACTTTGCAGTGAAGATTGAAACCGTAACCAAGAATTGTCAAACCACTTTCTTATTTAAAAATACACATTAAATTTATTTATATTAATTAACTTTATGTTAATGGTATATTTTGGTAGTTAAATCATACAAGTTGGTCCGACACATTGAGTGGGTCAGTTAAGTGCAGTTTTGAGGCAAACTACACCGATAGTGACAGTGGTGATGCATTATTGATGCACTCACAGTGCTGTGTGTGTGGCGATGGCTCGACCAAACCTGCCGTGTCATGTACTCCCCATTTGCAATGGCAATAGAGTTGCAATCTAAATATTAACTTTAAATACAAACCGAAAATGAAATTTATTTCTTGTTATGTTAATAGTGCTTAGGAGATGCGTGCTTGTGCCGTGTCTGCGTTTGTCTGATAGTTACTGAATTTAATCATTTTTGTTGCAAAAACCATAAAATAGCCATTTTATTAACTCATAAGAGCAAAATATGCCCATTCTTGTGGTTGTTGTTGATGATGATGACATTTGAGATTACTTTTGCCAGTCTAAATAACTTCAGTGGTTTTATAAGTTTAAAATATAACTACGGAGATGGCGCCACTTGTCGTTTCAAAACTAGAATGATCTACGTAGATTCACAAACGAAGTCAGTTCGGAATTGGACAATTTCGATTTGTCATGTCACTATCTCGCACAGTCAACTATCAATAGTTTGTCATTGAACGAGAACAATCTAGGATGTCTCAGTTGGTAGTCTGCATCTTTGTCACTCGGAACTATAGGAAAACAACTATTTTTTCCTTTAACTTCTGGTCCTCCTCTAAATTATTGTTTTTCACTTTCTCAAAAAGTAAAGTGACTCTCACTTTAAAATATTTTTTCAGCTAGGCTCGTTTGGTCTCATACGAAGAGTGAGAGAGACGATAAAAATTCAATTTCAAAACACCGTGAGAGAGAGAGAGAGAGAGAAAGA
>WURS02406628.1:0-17004 GCA_011762765.2 Rhinocypha anisoptera
GGGGGACGAGAGGGAGACCGACCCCTTCGCCCACGGGACGGGATTTCAAAAGAGCCGGGCGGCAATTAACTTTTTTTTCTACCTTCCAAAAAGGAGAGGAGATATATATATATATATAAAAAAAACATCTTCGCGCTCGAAGTACGAAAACATTTTTCTTCACCAAAATAAAAGTATCGAGGAACCTTGGGCGTGAGTATCGAAGTCTTTTTTTTTTCTTTCTTGCATCTAAAGGCCCTTCAACAATGGCTTAAAGCGGTTGTGTCAAAACATTGGACGCTTAAAGAGGCTGTGGCCTCCCGATCCTGTTAGACCCTACGTGAAAAACAACGACATTCATTGCAGATGGTTGTCGAGCTCGTTTTGTTAAACTAAGTATTGTTTTTCATGTTTATTCCCAAAAATTTTAGTTGGTTGACTGCAAGCCCCCTTCCTTTCCTAAAGTTGTGCCAACTATCTTACCCCCTGGTAGTTCTTGTTTTTAACGCCCATTATTATTTTCCCAATATATCTGCCCCCCCCCCCCCCGTCCCCGAGAGATATTCCCTTCTATTATATTCATTACGAATTCATTATGTCCTATCCTCATTGTTCTGCTTGTCCCTCCCACTACCAAGTACGACACCCGCCACAGTGAGATAGGCCTCTTCTACTTCTAAGTGTTACCCTGCAAGCCGTTGCAAGGACGTGTGGCAGGGAGTGAGGCACCACCAAACATTCACATTCACTTCCAAGTTCAAAAGTTGAGAAACACATTACACTCGGAATGAAACAACCGGCATGCAAAATAAAATATCAGTACGCCATCCACAACATGCGGGACAATGTTAGACTTCTGAATACAAATCGTTTCACAACAAATAAACATTTCATGCGGAAACTTAGTAACCAAGATTCGATATCCGTATTTCCGTATAATGTTAGTTGGATAGAACTGCGTTTGGACATTGGGGTAGGACTGCCGGTTTCTTTCTCTGTCACTGGGTGGAAGATATGATAGTCAGAAAATTATTCGGCTTATGTTAAGCTGTACACGCTCAGTGTCGTCACCAGTATTTGAACACGGGTCTCCAATTAACCAAGCGATTTACCCACTGGAGTACCTTAGAACTTCATTGTTAGGTTAATGGATAATGGAAAAGTAATTGAGAAGGCTTTTCCGTTGCCTTTCTCATTGGTGATTTTCTTAACGTGACACCATCACATTAAGAACGTCCCTTATGACAGGGGATAAAACCCATTTGCAGCCACTCCACAGCGTGAACTACCTAACGCAAGGCTTCGGCTCTTCGACCCACGGGTCTACGTAATACTCCGCAAGCTGTCACAGGGGCGTGTGGTAGAGGGTGAGCCATAAACAGGCACGCAGTCCCACAATATTATATGTTATATACATTGAAAGATACTGATAACATGAAAAATGTCAATGACAAAACTTTATAGATAGCATACGAGGACAGAATTAATTGGCATATAGATAAAACATGCATGATAAAAATAAAATATATATAAACTAGCTATCCCATCTATAATCTTTGTACTTGTGATCATATATATTTTGATCTCTAATTGTTCGAAGATAAAATTACATTTTATATCAATCTGTTCTTAAGTCTATCTCCCTTATCATACTTAAATGATCTTAAGTGATCTGTATGACGGGGCATGTAATATACTTATTTTTAATTTCTTCGCTGAAGTATTCTTACTGAAATGTAGGGATAGAAGTGGAAGTTTCTGTCAATGGTGCTTAAACTGGTAGGCGGTACTAGAAACATTTTCGCTGCAAATATTTCCACTTAAGTGCGAGATATCACAGCCCAACATGTGTTCTAAAGTCAAAAGTTAAAAAAATAATTAAGCAATATTTATATTTGTACGTTGAAAATTTAGCTTTGCTAACATCTTTATTCAGTGAAAATTGATTATTCGTTTTCACCTCCTTGGAGATTGAAGTTTTTTTGTGTTCTATCACCACAGTTAACTATTTTTAAGTTTAAACTGTTTATCATCAGTCACAATATAGTGAAGTATTTTAAATTTAGCATCTAATGTGATACTTTGACTGAAAATTAAGGTGAAATCCTTAAACCTTGATAAGTCATAAGTTTCTTGAGCGAATAAGGGGCGAATATTCTCTCACAGAGTATGTTAAATAGCGAGATAAAAATCGAGAGATGGAAGGCATGGTACTAATATATAGGGTAGGTCGTTGCGCACCCCGGACTTGTATCGATACCTGTGAAATGCGATGGTATCGAACGTGTGACGTAGTTCGGAGAGTTAGGTGACTGACGGCGTACAAATTGTGAGGATTGTGTGGAAATATTTTTGTCCAGTTTGTGTTTCATTATGACTGACGGCGTGTTGGTTTATTTCGGTGTGTTGTGATCTTAAGAAGGGTTTTTGGAAGTTACAATCGTATTTCTTCCGGTGAAAACGGCAAATATTGGCCTTGCAATGCCATTTTGTGCTATTTGGAATTAGCCATAATCTGAGAAATGACGGAGGAAAATTAATTATAAGAAACCTGAAATATTAAACTCTTTGGCGAATACTTAACTTTCATCGAACTAGAGAAATTTATAAATATATACAGTTTGAAATTTGATCCGTTTTAGGCATTAGAGAATAAAAATTTCGTTCACGGTAACCGATAATTACCCTCGATGATCGTTTCATGCTGTAAGGTGACCAGCAGATGGGAACTTGGTGTATTTAAGAAAAAGCATTTACATTTTCCTTCCTTAACGTTCATCATCGCCTCCAACTATTCGCTATTTTATGTATTCCAGTTATTTTTTTAAATTAGTAACTACTACCTAAACAAGTCTCTTCAAATCTTTGAGGTGGGCTCACTCTCTCAAGTGAGTGGGCTAACAAGGTTGTCATTTACCAATTGGAGGGTACCTGTTTTGCACCTGAGTAATGTGTTCATGCTTCAGGAAAATTGAGGCGATTTTCTGTATGCAGGAATTACTTGGGAAATTGCCAATATGCAAGGACAGGGAACCCCATCCCATCATTAATCGAAACTGAGATTCAAGTTTTAAATAATTCTGTGCTCATAAAACGATTGCAAAATGATAATTGAGAAGCCGACCCTTATTGCAAGACGAAAAATAATTGCCTAGTTTTTATTATATTGGATTAGCTAAAGACATTAGAGAATTTGTAAGAGTGGCTATCGAATACAAGAAGGACCGAGCATTTGCATGGCTTGAGTTAGGATAAATATGAGTTTTGTTTCGATTCTCGTCCGAGACATTTTTGCTCTACCTAATGAGGAAAGAATTATCTCTTTCGTGTTTAACAATGTAACTACGAAGTAGTTTCAAAAGCATGACCTGACACTGATAAATAGATAGCGGCTCTTGTATAAATAAGTATTAATTGTTAGAAAGTAACAACCGTAACACTCTTGAGTGTGACGTATCAAGTCAATTCGTCGTTTATTAGAAATTTTGCGACCATCAATAGTGAATTCTATCGGTGAATTTGTCTAAATGAAAAATATTGGTCATGGTTACGTGATACATTACTATTCTTTGAAAGGTCTAACCCCAATGAATATCAAAGCCGAAGTGTATTCTACTCTGTGGGTGTCTTCATCTTCAGTTACTACGTTTAGATGTTAGCTTGCTATGCTCAAACTAGTCCGTCCGAGCTGAACAGAAGAACATCGCAGAGATCTTTCAAATGAGGTTAGCACGTCAGAATTTATTAAAAAAGGCACAAAATAGTGTTGAATGACCGTTGACTGATAGTGCGGAAAATATTAGAGATGATAGAAAATTCAAAGTTGCTGTTCATGGTATTTTGACCGAAAATTTGGTGATGAGGTTGCTATGCTCAACGTCGGTGCTGCGTTTACTCAGTATGTAATAAAAACGTCAGGAAGAATTTTCAGTTAAGTGTGCAGCGATGTTTAAACTCATTAAACCCGTGTTTTTCGACGATTCAAAGCCGTGGATGAATAATGAGCCACATATTACATCAAAAAACAGAATGATGGGTCCATCACATTACAATTGAGATGAAATAAAAGTCAAAACAATGAGCTGGAGAGAAAAAATCGGCTCCAAAAGAGGCGAAGACAAGAAAGGTCCGCTGGAAATGTCATGGATAATTTTCTCGGATGCGCGTGGCATAATCCTTACTTAATATCTTCAAAAAAGAAAAAAAATCAACGAAAATTGCAATGCTAACCCGGTGGCTCTTTGACTGATGAAATTAAGAAAGAATGGTCAAATTAGGAGAAAAATAAAGATTGTTTCACCACAATGCACTTGCCCTCACGTCAGTCACCGTGATGGTCAAAATCAATAAATTTTACTTCGAATTACTTTTCACGTGCCATACTCGCTAGATTTAGACCCGTCCGACCATTTTCTCTTCTTAAACTTGCATAAATTGCTTGATGGTAAAAATATTGGTGACATAAAGAGCTTCGGTCAATACCGAAACAATATCAAGCTAAAGGAGACTATAATGAGGAATCATTCGATAAGTTTCGAATTTGATTTATGGATTTTAATGAAAAAGCGCGATTAAGTAGGAAGGAGTGTAAAAGAGTTGTTTCAAAATCTATATGCCAGAATAGTGATGACAAATGAAAAATTATCCAAAGAGAATTAGCTCAAATGATACACCGTGAATCGAGGAATCATAAAAACTCTTTACATAGCATTTACATTTGATCACCTGTGTCCTTATGCTAGTCTTGAAATATTATTCATATGGTTTACGTTTTAAACTATTTATTCAAGTATTTTTAAAAGATTTTTTCATAGATAAAACAAAAACTAGGGATAAAATGTTATTAGAAAAACTACTCATTTTAATTTATAATATCTCATTATGAAATACAGGGAAGTATAAAATGAAAAAATAAAATGGAGTCATCGTTGACATTTCAAAGAGCTGCAAAGTGTAGAACAATAATCTTAATTTAATTTTAATTATGCAGTAAAAAGTAATACATACATCAGTAGTATACCTAATGATGGCCTGGCAGCCGAAACACGTCGTAATAAAAATTTTAATGTGTGGAACACTACAACTTTATTACTGAATTATTATATATAACTCACACTTCATCTCGCCGAACTCGGGTTACTTTAATTTAATTTCTTTATTTTAAAGAGAAAAAAACGTTCTTCATGAATAATACGTGTTTAGATAATCCGAATAGGGTTACTTTACCACTTGTTTATCCTCTTAAATCGTATTTTCTATCTTAAATACAGTGCACTTGAATTCCATTTTAATAATACAGCCTAAATGGGGAGACCAGTAAATGTATTAATTGGCTTTCGTAGAGAGACATCCCTTGCCGTTTTTTCTTTTGGCAAGAGTGACAGAAACGGAAATGCTCAATGCGTACATGGAATATATAATTGACTCGTCGAAATTCACGTGATTAATTCACGCTGGTCGTTAGATGAACCATAGGCGTAGTAAAATGCTGCAGAATTCGAACGTGAATTGTCGTCAGAGATGAGCGTCAGAAAAGAACTTCCTAATTCTCCCGTCCGATTGGACGTGCCCCTATCGAAATTGGCCAATTCGGAATTGGTGGAAACATTGTGGATTAGACCGATAAAGCGAGCACCTTGAAAGCATTAATTTTTTTGTATTTTGCCTTCTTCTTCATCATCATAACTCCCAAAGCTCCACCCGTTCCTCCCCTCGTTAGCCGTGGCCTAAAATTCCCCGGGGAGGAACATTCCTATTGGCGCTGGCCTGAAAAGCGGTTCTCGGCGCACAATAATAACATATTAATTCAGTTTCGACACGCGCGACGTCTGGCGGCGTGGAGGCTTAAGAGGCTCGTGCGGCGCTGTGGCAACGAAGCCAGGTGGCTTTGCAACCGGGTCATTCGTGGAATCACTTAGAAAAGTGGTCGAGATCATTGCGATGAATGGGAGGAGATTGAAGTGCCCCGCCATCGGCGATCTTGAGTGACCGCTGACGTCAGAACGCTAAGGTGTGATGTGAGCCTCCGACTGGGAATCGAATGAGCGAATTGCTTCCGAAAAAAAAAAATGAACGCCGAAAAAAGGCCAGATTCAGCATCCTCTTAGAACATCTATAGACATCGACTATTCTATCGGAGAGTTCCTGTCGAAAAAAATACAAAAGAAAATGGCCGAACTGTATCACCATGTATTCTCCACCTCTGTGCCTCACTATAAATAAGGAGGGTAGGCTAAATATCCTACTAGAAGGGCATAGATATATAAGAACAGGTAGAGACGTTCACTTATATGGAAATCATCATAGAGGAAAATGGACGTAATGACATGGATATCAGACGAAGAATTGCATTGGCGAAAGAGGCCTTTGCGAAAAGGAACGAGTTGATGAGAGGGACTCTAAGAGATGAATTGAAGAAAAGAGTATTCAAAACCCTCATATGGAGCGTAGCGGTATATGGATCCGAAACCTGGTCCATGAGGAAGAAGAGCGACGAGAAATTTTAAATTTTGAAATGTTGATTTGGCGACTGATGAAGAAAGTGAGGTGGACGGAGAGAAAAACGAATGAAGTGTTAAAAATTATAGGGGGAGGAGAGGCGTTTGCGGCGAGAGATCCGAAATAGACAGGAAAGTTGGATGGAAGGGGTACTCAGTGGCAATGTGTTGTTGAAGGTTGTGATAGTGGGTAGAATGTTGTGTAAGCGAGGTAGGGATAGGAAGATAATAGTGATCTTGGATAGAATTATCGATGGTGGGAAATATGCAGATTAGAAAAGGGATTAAATTAAGAAGAAGCGGGTAAATAAAACCTGAGGCTCTACCTACCCTAACCGAATGGTTACACTCAATCAATTACCTTGAATTAACTTAGTCCCGCCTTTATGCCACTTATAGACAAAAATAATCGATACACTATTCTCACTCTATGGGCTTACAGGTGGGTAAATTATATACTCTTAATTCATAAAATTTGGCACTCCATAGCCAAATCGTTTTCAATTCCTGATCTATAATGTTCCTCAGTTTCCGTGAGCGGGCATGATATATTAAATAATTAATTTCGCATCCTCAGACTAACTTCCGAAAAAATTATGTAAGCATGGATGCACCGTGTGCTATTACACTTATGGCTTCACGACGTGTGGCTAGAGACAATTAAAGAAAAAAAAACATGAAATTGAGATTTGAAAAAAATTGAGAAATGAAAATGAGATTTTAAAATGAGAAACGATTTATGGATTAAAAATAACCAAAGACAAAAGACAGACGATATGCGGTAGTTTGATGACAAAATGAAAATATTTATTATCGATATAAAAGCATCACCTTTGCTAAGAAAAATCAAAATATTAGGAGTAGAGCAGAATATATGTATACCAAATGAGTTTTATAATGAAATAAAAACTTGGTCGAGATGAAAAGCGTAAGTCTGTAAATATCAATCGAGGGAGGCTTGCGGATTCCATTTCGTTTTGTTTAGTAAATTAGGGTAGACTAAGGCGGGCAGGGTGACTGCAGAATTGACAAGAGGATCGAAAGTACAGTAAAGCACTTCGAGGGACAGAATAAACAAACAGAAAGTAGTGGGGGTATAGGTACATGAATCGTTTTTTCTCTCAGTGTATAATGTTGTTGAAGTGGCTAATGCTCTTGTTAATGGAGAACATTTGAAGTTGGATTAATGGTATTTACAATTAAATCCTCTCCGTAGGAAGTGGCTTAAAAGTGAAAATGGTTTAAACTACACTTCTAATCCCTCAATTAACACGATTTTGTTCTATTATAGGAGGAAATACATAATAGAAAATAAAACGCTTGCAAAATAATAATATGTACTTTATATCTTAAAACGATAACTATTGAAAAATTTTACATTAAAAAATGTCAAATAAAATATTTTTTACTAATAAATGACATAGATCCGATGAAAGTTAACCTGGATAGAATGTAAGCATAACTTTCTCTGGCGTATGAATTAGAGAGAAAAATGGAATAGCAGAGTCTGCATTACAGAACGGGTAATTTCTCTAGGGAAACAATGTAGAATATAGGCTAACCAAACACACTACATGTATGACTACGATAAATTTTTAGGAATCCCAAACTTTAGCTACCTAGAATCATCACCAGTAGTCTTATTGAGCCATCACCTTTGTTCCGCCTCTCTTTATTGTTAATCCAATTTTTCTTTTTATTTCATTTCGTGGATGGGAATAATCATTTTTGATGTAAGTTCAATGCAACGTATTTGATTAAATTACAACGAAGAGAAATTATCCATCTTCTGGATCAATGAAAATCAGCGAAACAAAAAATTTCAGATTTCATCTATATGTATCAACAGTAGGTACTAAGAACTAAATATTACCCTGTTTTCGATATCTCTATGACTAAAAGCTTATTATTATTAGCTCGTTGTTAATGTTTACATAAAAAAACGTGTCATTCCAAAATGGCTTTTTCTTTCCCAAAAAATTTATCAGCCAGAAATAATTAAGTATACGAATGGATATTTTTTCATTGTTCAATTCCCCACACTTAGTAAAACGCTAATCACAGATGCACAAAAAGGCAACGTATATAACGAGGTTGAAACTAATATATATATCCATGCCTTAGGTGAAGAATGACAATTCACCTACAGCATGGATGACTGAATTATATTTTATGCAACTTGTAGTCACAATTAAGACGAAAATAAATGGATGCCATATTGAAAGGATTTATTTTAATGACATGAATAATAAATATTGCACCAAAACAATTTCAGTGCCAGAAATAAAAGAGTCAAGTATTTCTTTAGTTAGTTCTTGTAGCTTCTCTAGTAGTGCTTAGTACCAATAAATGTTTTATAAATGTAAAAATTTGAAAATGACTCTTTATTCATACACATTCTTAGGTTATGTTTCGTCGGCAGGAATGGAGATTGATATCATTAAGGTGATCCAATCCATCTCCTACAAACTAGCAAAAATATAGAGGAATATTTTACGACATTATTCCAAGGGTATAAAGGTCAAGGAGGAGGGGGAGACACGCCCGCGATCTACGCGAGCGCGACTTGCGATTCGGTGGCTCGCTGGTCATTAGTGCCAGCGGATATCAGACCCCCCCCACGACTGCCGCCTTCGTCACCTTCGCGAAAGGATCCTTGGTTTGGGATATCGCCATGTTCCTCCGCTGGCGTCTTGACGCGAGGACCAGCC
Source organism: Rhinocypha anisoptera (assembly GCA_011762765.2). Classification (NCBI taxonomy): domain Eukaryota; kingdom Metazoa; phylum Arthropoda; class Insecta; order Odonata; family Chlorocyphidae; genus Rhinocypha; species Rhinocypha anisoptera. Next base: position 9,188 of record WURS02406628.1, read on the forward strand.
ACGGTCCTCGAGAAATTTTGTTATCGGGGGATGTTTTGCAGTGTTTCGACACTCTATGACCTGGGATGAGTGACTTCTGACTGGTCGCCACCCGCGGATTGATGACACAGCCGTGGAAATTTCACTCTCGTGTCCCGTAGGTGAAGGGTGAAGTCTTAGATTTTCACTTGGGCCCTCAGCCATCTGCTTTGAATGAGTCATCTCGTGAAGGCTGCATGCGAGGGCACGTGATGGTGTGGTCAAAGGGATTTACCGAAGGTATTTTTCATCGTGTTTTTTGAGGTGAGGATAAACCCTAATTTAAGGACATTTCTTATTCAACCCGTAAATGTTGTCCTACATTTCAAGCTTTCTCTTGTTGAATTCGATGATATTTTGACTTTCAAATTTCAATTTTGCGGAACTTCATGACGAAGAGAAAAAAAATCTTCGTTATTCCACAACACGCGTGTTGAAACGACAGGTGCCGTCAAACAATCGACATCTTCAGGTGACACTCACACCAGAAGATGTCGCCAAATTGACGAAACCGGCCGTTTCAATAAAAATATATCGTGGAAATACAAAGTTTTCTTGTTTCTATTCTTTGTCTGTAGAAAGTTTCTTACGTCAAGTTGATGGTATCGACTGTTACTTGGTGGAAATGATGCAGGGTATGGATTCACTAACCGAATGAAAGTGCTCGTTGACGAATTGTAAACACAATCCATGTGTCGAGGATAAGCAGAAGGAACGTCGAATTCAGCTGAGTACTAGAGGATACTACCAAACTGCTGGCTAAGTGACATTGTATCTGATGAAGTAACTTGTTTAGAACTTATCTTAAAAATGATTAATATTTAGTTCAATACTAATTTGTCGACTCAGTATCTGTAGCAAAAAAATATCGTTACATATTCCATGGATTGAGGCTCCACTTTTGTGAAACCACATGATCATTATGGATTAAACAAACCTTTGTAGACCCCACAAAAAATTCTATTTGAAAATTAAATTTGTCTGTGATTTCGGCGAACAATTAGACATAATCAGGTCTGATGATCCGAGATCAGATGATCTCCACTATTCCACGAAACCGGTAGTTTTCAAATAAAATTTCTCTGTGGAACCTAAAAAGATTTATTATACCCATGACCATGGTAGATACATATGGTATTTCTGAATTATTGATGTTCGTTTTCCGATTAACTAATAGTTTAAAAATATTTTCTCAGAGTTGTGTTTTACGCAAACCCTAAATATAGTATTACATGGAATGTTTTGTCAACGACCATTTTTGAGCAGTTTATTGTTAAAGCGGTTAAAGTTAAAAAAATAAGACATGTCAATAGTAATTTAGGGTAATCATGATTGCAATAAATAACCTGTAAAGAAATTAAGCATGATTTAAAAAAATAAAATTAAAAGCGAAATATTTCCATGAAATTCAAATCCTTGTCTCAATTACCTTTAAAAGGTTAATTACACTTAATGTTCTTCGATTTGTACATATTAATCCATTTACGCATTCGATGTCGAACCGTTGCTCATAATAATGCGATGTTGGAATAAACAAAAGTAAAATAAGCAAGTGACGATTTCTGTGTCGAAGAAGCATACGTAACATCTACGCGTATTAATTGACGAAAATTGCTATCGGGAGTAGAAAATCTGTAAAAATTGAACGAGAGGAAACTATCCAGAAATTTATGCGAAGACTGAAGTAAGAGTGTTATCATAATTTTCTTGAGATCCTTATAAAATGTGAAAACTCGAATAAAGGAATAAAAATTAAATTCATCCACCGGTAAGAAATATTATTACGTCTAAGGAACCTCAATTCAGCATCAGCCAGGGAACACTGGTCATTCAATCGTGATTGTTTCCAGAGACGTGTGATATTTTAATCTCAGATGGTCTCTTATTAGTTTCAACTCAAGTTAGTCAAAAAAAGTCAGAGTTAAGGAGAAAGTACGTATAGGCATGGGAAGGTCACACTGATGAAATCTGGATTCACAGTCTTTTATGAGTTTCCTCACCTTCGTTCATTTTTCCAAGCTCGTCGGGCTGATATAAGTGTGAGATGTAGTCATTTTCCTCTCCGTAAAATAAGAAAACGCAATTATCCGACGGAATAATTATCTTTTCATGTCTATTTTCTGTGTGTTTGCACGCAGTTTACAAACAATTTTTATTTTTAACAATTTAAGAATTAAGAACAATTTAACAATAACAAATTAAGAAATATTTATTAAAAGAACAATATAGTCAGAAAATACATTTCTTTCAGAAATTTCAAAGTTCCCGCTTTTTATTGCTCATTGAAAAAAGCAGGTGACAGTGTGCATTCATTGTGTGCGCAATCACCAAAGTTAAAAAATACTGACTAAATTACGGGGATCATTAGAGCCTGTGCAGCAATGGCACCAGGTCGACAAGACATCACGAACACAATAGTTGGCCTTGCATTATCTCCCCGATATGGATTTGAGTGTAAGAGCCATTTCAACTCGACGACGCTTTAGCGATCAATACGCCACAATAACAACGGGGTAAATTTGATATGGGCCGAAACTACAGGAAGGTGTGAACGTTCCGCAATAAAAATTGTGATGCTAATCATACTTCTTAAGGACTTTATGACCGTTCCTTTTGTATTATTTACATTGAGCGTTACATTTCATCAAACGATCACTAAATTTTTCACTGGCAATGACTTCCCTATAGTAAAATTTATCTGCGGGAGCCAGCGTTTTCGATCGCTACACTAAATCAATTTTTTTATATCCTCTCACTGTAGGTAATACGATTAACACTGACAGATTCAGTAATATTATTCTCCTAAAATGTTTCTTGGCGAAATGGGTAATATAATGGATAAGATACAATATAATTGTCCGCAAAGAAAAGGTATATTGCAACCTAACGTTTCGATGTCAGTCATCGTCGTTAGAAAACATCATCAGGCCTTGCTATTATATTATTCTATGTAACATCGAAACATAGGTGGCAAATAAACCTTTTATTTGTGGGGGATTGCAGTGTATCTCGTTCGCTATGTTCAAATCCCACCAAATCTCACCTGAAACTTCACTGTTTGTCGGGAATGGGCAATGCATCTACCATCTTTCCGAAGGGGTCAGTCGATGATGTTGTGAACTTTTTTTCAGAAACAAACACGGGGACGGTGTGCGCCTGCCATTGAAACGCTAGAGACACGTCCAGGCGAAACAAATAGACACACTACTCTTGACGCCCAGATTCAAATCATGCCATTTCCCCCTACTTTAGCCCCCCCCCCCCCCACCTCGTTCCTTTAATGGTACAAATCGGTATCACAGTCACGGATCAAGACGTCGCGGTCAGCGTGATTGACTTCACCACATCAGTATTCCCGGAGCGCAACGGTCATTTATGACCTTAGAAACTACGGTGACCCCCAAGGATATCCACTGACCAATGGCCATTGGCACCCATTTTCAAAACACTGCTTAAAAAAGTTATCCATGCCGGTTTTGGATACCGCTCGCGGGAGGCGATCGGTTCGACTTTACTTCATTCCTACTCCTCCTCCGCCTTTCCGATCAAGGTGACAAAATGGGCAATCCCCGCAGTGTTATGCGACCTTCCTGCCTCGCGCGCGCGGAGTTTCTTTTCCTTTCGAAGACGTAATTATCCATCAAGGATTTACTCGCAAGACAAATTATATCTTCTTTATATCTCTCTTTATCCCTCTCTCTCTCTTTGCCTCTGATTAAATGAATTTTGCCGCGCGTTCCTACTCTTTAATCTGCATCAGACATCATTTTCAAGACGTTTCCATCCGACTGGCGATCCATCCGTGGAACGATTAAATAACTTTCAACGACTCCGTGGAAAATTAAAAAAAAAATAAACGGCCCCTCCATTGTCTCCCTCAAAGCGTTACCGAGGCGATCCCAGAGAAGGATGGAACGGAATTGTATGCAGGGGAGGACAATTATTACCAACACACACACACACACTTATTGCATTTCAGTTGCCATTACCGTTTCCTTCAAGCAGATTGTCGTGAGAGGGGAATAATGACACTGTTTTCAAGGAAAAATGAACGTTGCCGACTAACTGAGAAAATTATTAGTTTATTTTCGCATTTCATTTCATATCCGTTTGGTTTCCACCTTCAGGAAAGGTCATGATTTCACCGAGACTTTTAATTTAAAAAAACATAGATCCACCAAGAAAATGCAATTTACCATTTCATTCATACTTTACACACTACGGAGGCACATGGAAGCTCCCAATTTTTTTCAAATGCATCGTGTAAGTAAGCATAAAGAATTTCGAGTGTAGTACCAGAGGCTAAAGAATAATAGTTAATAGTATCGGCCGAACCCGGGTAGTGCCAAAAAATAAACTGTGGAAATTAACCAAGTGTTGCACTTATCGTTACTATAAGGAATACTAGTATTCTTCAGCCTATGGTAGTACATTGTTTAGTTGAATGTAAATGAGATCCATAGATGCTGGTCTGCATGAAGACTCTGTAATTATTAGTTGATAATTTTGTAAGTACCTCACCACGTACTGCCGATTAATCGTGCTCTCCAAGGTTAATTCAAAACTTATTACCTCGTCCACCGTAGTTTTATTTTCATCATTCAACAGGTAGTCTCATGGATTCAATTCTGGAAACGATCGCGATGTTTCCTTGAGAAGATAATTTCCTGTGCCCGATATCTCAAAGCCGAAGACTTGGCCCGGAATTAATCAGAGACAGTGATAGCCCATATCCTCCGGAAGGAAACGAGACTGAAGACCTCGATTCGAATTCATCCAAAATATTTAGGTGCTACCGAATGCTTTGATTCGAATAGTTAACGCGCTTGAGTTGAAAACCTTGACCGCAATCGGTTTTTACATTGATAATCCATTCCGTACGTCAATTATCAACCTTAGAGGTTGCAAGCAAAAGTGGCTCTGCATATCTCGCAATATTCTTAGAGGTACAGCTATCATAACCCATGTTACAGTGGGTATTTTATGACGTAAACGTGTCCGTCAAGAAAATTACGTAACAACTTGATAAAAATCATTATAACAACAATAAAATCTGTAATTAAGCGTATAACATAAATAAAGTTATAAATAATTTTAGATTATGTAAAAATTACCAGTTTCAGATATTTTTGGTCATGCCATTTTCATCTATATTTCATTTTATTTGGTCAACCAATCTTTTAAAAGTTTGACGGCAGTAAGAATCTCAGAGAAGCGTCTCAAAAGCATACCCGCGACCGTTGAATTAATTAAAGCATTCCATGATGGTATGAATCCATCCTTCTGAAGGTTTTATTAATGATCGCTTCTGGAATTTAAATTGTAGCTTTCAAAGAGGTCGTGGTGGCGCATGGCGTAGAATGCATGGCCATTGAATGGGGGCGACCCGAGTTCAAGGCCTGGTGACGCCTCTGGACACGTCTAGCTAAAACCAAATCCGAGTGATTTTCTGGATACCAAATCTTCGTAGGAAACCAAAGTTGGTACAAGAAAAGTTCCTGCCCTGATTTATGAAATTTCGCACACCGTTGGGCTTGTAATAATGTGTGGTAATATGTGGGCTCTACCATGAATTATCATACCTACCTTATGGTTATCTGGTTTTATTTAGCTTTTAAAAGCATTAACAGTAGTAGTAGTATTTTTAGTTTATAGGGAGCTTCAACGGCTATGGTCATTTCGCACCTCTTCAAATCGTAGAAAAAACGCCCATGCTCAATGCGGGCCTCGGACCCGCGATCTTTTGGGTTAGCCGACGAGCGCGCTACTCACATGCTATCGTAACTCGGCCGGCAGCATTTACTGTTTCATAAGATGATTAAAGTAATACAAAGCGTTGAGGAATAAAATTAATCAAAAACTGGTTACCTCGTCTTTTCACGGTAAATTTTCTTAGTTTTCTTATCAGTTCAACATCGACAACCTGACGAAAATTAACGTAGGGTAGGGGATTACGGAGGAATAGCACAGACGGAAAAAGAAAACCATGACATCGGAATGAAGTGAAGTAGAAGTAGGTAGTGCTGAAGTTTTTTTCTCTCTTGTGAATGGCACAGGTTGTTTTTCCCTAAGTATTTCAAATATTTAAGGGGAAATATAATTTCTCTGGAACTCCAATTTTCTCTACCCTGTATATTGCACTACGTGTAATAACGGGTCAAAATTTTCTCTCCAGACTTTTGGATTCGGGAAAGGAGAGAAGGAGCATCTAAATTATAAACATTACACTAAAGATTTCTTGTAATGGTAGCTTTGTTTACTGTTACAATCCAAACCATTTATGGCAGGTTCTAAATAATTCATTGGAAAGAAAAATTGACGTTACGACCCGGTTTCCACCAATCACGGAGAATCTTCCTTCAGCAAAAACAAATGACGCATAAGACGTCGTGGTTCGACGAAATTATTCCTTCTGTCAACCCTTCCTCAAGTCTCCAGTACCCGTTTGTCTTTCGTTTAGGATCCCATTAATGTCGAGATTCTGGTCTCTGGAATTCTGATGGGGCCAGAAAACTTTTACGGCAACTCCGGCGAGGATGGTTCGAAAAACAACCGGATATCGCTATGAATTTCAATATTCGTTTCGTGTAACGGAAAGAAGGATGAACTTCGACTATGAAAAAAAGTTGAACCTCGTCGTTCGGAGGCGATCGCTAGGTGGGATCAACTCCTCGCTAGGCGGGGCATTCCATTCCCCCACCAACCCGAGGCGGGCTGGTTGAAAGGCGAGGCCGTATCGCTTTCGGAGTCGACCGAATGCATTTCGTGATGAGTTAAGAAAAAAAAAGGGATAAGAAGTCAACATAAACAATGCGCGAGCGAAAACACATTCCTTCCGAGAACTGGAAACGGAGAAGGAAAACTTATTTTCGTCTCCGTTCCGGACGAACGAGACATCGCCATATTTCGCCCGGGACGGCGAAGCAGGATCGCCGTTGAAGAAATCGTAAACTCCGACGGACTAAATTTTCACAAATATGGAAAATCTGCTGTATTTGCTCCATAGATGTCGCATGCCGGTATTTCAACTTTTTAGGCCTCATAGCTCGAAATCTTAAGGTTTCTCCTAAAAATTGGACGTCTCGAAAGTCATTCGCCACCGCTTTAACGACATGCTTCTATATATGTCACACAAACAAATCTCCATGCTCCAAACATCATGATGATTTAGCCCTGCTAAGAAACCATGGTCGTGCAGAATAAACTTTTATGTGGAAACTGCAGCGTTGTTTCCTTCATCCCGAGTAAGATGGAGTTCCACAGAGTTCTGCCTGAGACTGTTTCTCACTCAAACCTTCTTAGTTCCTACCTCTAACATTCTCTGTTATCCTTTGTCCCTTCCATCATGCTTGAACTACCCGTAGGTATCTTTTCTCCTAAAACCCCCTACAATAGTTTTTACAGGACGTCATAAAATGTTACTCAGTTTTCTCCTTATTATAAGCATAGTCTCATCACAACATTCTCTTTCGACGACCCTCAGAAGTAATTCTTCATTGGTGCTTCGCAGAAATGAGTTTATCTTTTCAATTGTAGTAGGCAAAGCTGGTTGAATACGATGCACAACCTCCTTCGTTGACCATCATTATGATTTTTTGAGTCCGAAGATTGCTTTATTCACATACAACAGTGATTCCCCAAACTTTTTCGGGCGGCGAGACCCCCCTTTGGCTCATAAACCTGTACACGACGCCCCCCTCTCGGAACGTTCCTGGACCCTACGGCCCCCCCTCCAGCGCGACCCCCATCCCCCTCATGCGGCCAGCGGCCCCGCCGCCCGCCCAGCGCCCCCGGCCCGC
>WURS02406737.1:0-17001 GCA_011762765.2 Rhinocypha anisoptera
GGGGGGGGGGGGGGGGGGGGGGGGGGGGGGGGGGGGGGGTGGGGGGGGGGGGGGGGGGGGGGGGGCTTGAACTGAAGAAGTGAGTGCTTTAGGGAAGAAGTCCAGGTAGGTGTGGGAAAGTGGGGTGGTTTCCCACTAAATGTTTTCCGAATTGGGAAGAAAAGTTCCCGTTCTGGTAACATGACCAATGCTCTTTTACAGGTTTTTAAAAATTTTCAATCAATAACGGTTACCCCTCCGATCTAATAGACAATTTATTTTTTAAAATCACAAATGGCTTTAAAATTCAATAGTAAATATTCAGAAAATAGTTGATGTAAATTTCTTTACTTGGGAGAGTGCGCAAATAAATTAAGTAGACACTTAAGAAACCATATAAAAAATCTTTTTACAATAAGACAAATCTAAAAAACCTTATTTCCTTTACCAAGAACAGAATTAAAAAATTAGATAAAAGTGTGGTATATCAATTGAATTATGAATGTTTAGCAGTGTACATAGGACAGACTGGTAGAAATCAAAAAAAGTGTAAAAGTTCATTGGTCATGTTACTAGTTGTCGCTGTCGTAACTATTTTATTAAATTCATTCATTTACATATAAATTTTTTAAAATACTGAAAAATTGCTTTAAAGATACTGGCCTTCGCTCGAGACACAACAGTTCATATTCTTTTCGAGCAACCTATGCTTTAAGTTCAGTTAAATAGTGTCTACTTCACTTTTCAACTTTAATTTCTTTAACCCACGAACGATCACCAAAATCGTGCCAGTGGTTAAAATTTTGATTTCTGATGTGATAATAGCCGTTATAATAAAAATTCATACGCATAAACTATGAGTTTTATGTGTAAAATACAAATTGCAAGCGAAAACACACTATTGTATACTTTGATACGATTTTCTGGAACGAGAAACCCCAAGGTTGCGTGCAGCTAAGTTGCCGAGGTTTAAGGAGACGCATCCAGATGTGGCCATAGGAGGCTCCTTGAACGTAACTTTCCATTTTCCTGTGACCACTTGTTACGTGATGGTGACTTGGGATCTTTAACTCCCCTTTCTGTTGAATTCAGTAACTTATTTATTGAGTTCATTTGTTCAAGCCGTAGTAAACCAACGTAGGTTGTGAGGCGTATGAAAAAATCGTAGTCTCTATTTTACATTAAGTCACATCGACTTCCAAGAAAGGATATATTACTAGTACAGGGCCGCAGTAACAGAAAGTGCAATGTTTTTAAAGCATTGCACTTTCGGGTGAGTGCAGTAGAAGCAAAAACGTATAGATAGAACGATATGGAGTAATTTAGTAATGGAGAATAAGTTTGTTACATCCATCAAACCATCCATCCATTTTTCCGACTTCATGACTATCCAGTAAGGAAACGGCGGGGAAAGTATGTATCGCACAGCGAGTCACAAAGATGGGCATAACCATCTGTTCTATGCCGTTTTTTTTACTTTTCGAATCCCTCATGATTATCGAAGTTCAGTCGCTCAAGTCCACGAGTATTGCATATTCATGCTACGTTAAAATCAATCGCTCTCGGACACCGACGTGAAAATAGGTATAGATCCGATTCTGTGATTTTCCCTCTTTTGGCGGCGGCCAGCAGGGCTTTATTCTCATCGTGACAAGAGGACCTTTCCAGGAAGGTCGGAGGAGATTTTGACCGTATGAACAATAGTTTCGTAATGTCTCACTTATCGGAACGTCCCTAGGTCAACTACACAGAATGATCGAAGTCTTCCCTTCCCTGTATTTTCGCCAAGAAGTTTTAAAATGCTCTCGGTCGATAGCCATTAGATAGCATTCCGCCCCGGCGAATATGGGGTGTAATACTTTGTGCTTACATTTTTCAAGTTCAGATTTCAAGAAACGAGGGCGTTCTCGCGAACCTGACTGGATGACACGCAGATGCTCAGATACCCACGTGTGCGTGGTTTCAAGCGGCGTGCTTTCAATAGACGGCACACGGCTCTCTTTTCGACGAAGTGTCGTGATATTATTAAAATTCCGTTTTACATGTCAAACTGGGTAAAGGATTGAGCTCGACTCTTGCTGAAACGAGAAGGTGGTTCCTTAGCAAACGTATGTTAAGAGGGGGAATTGGGTTATACCTTGTCGGTAACGTCGACGAGAAAGTTGTGAATGCTTGTTATACCAAAGCAACCTGCCCCCCCCTACAAATTTTTTCGCACCTTAGTTTTTGTTTAACTTTTTAGTTGAATAATTGTTTTTTTATTCTAGTTATTTTTTCTAATTTTAATGCGTCTCCCTATGCAATTCCGCCCCTAAGTCAATAGACTTAATAAAAATCTTTGGGAATTATTGATAGACCGCATATTTCCAAAGGCCAGTGGGCCTTTGACCGGCAATGAACGCCTTCGAATGAAAAAAGAATGATGGAGCCAGTTCCTCTGAGTTCCTTTTGATGACGCTAAGATATTGCGATCCCTGACCTACATCCCTATAATCCATTAAGGTCCTTTGGGTCAGAAGTGGAGGAAGCAGAATAATCGGTCCCCAAAAACTCTCTTTCTGTTGAAGAAAAAATGAAAACAAATGCCGAATCCCATTGTACTCATTTCGAATGGGAAGTGCGATTTCTCAAATTTTGGGTACAACACGCCCCAATGATTCTATAAATCGAAGTCTGGCGTCAAGTGGAGGTGAAATTCGGCCATGACATCAGCCATCCCATTCTTCGAAACGGTCATGTTTTTTATGTGATGTCCGCCTCTGCTCCATTCATCACCCTTGTGGTCGTCACTTAGTTCCGACGAAATCAGCGCCGTGGCTCAAGAAAAGGAATAACACTGTCGTGGAGACGTTGATGAATTCTTGTTACATGACTGAGAATTTCCTCTGACCTTGCTTTTGTTTTGTTTATTCTGTTGTTTTGGTTATTCCTGACTCTCATTTCCTTTCCGCCTAGTCTAAATCTTAGGCGAAAGAATTTTTTATGCACCTTATCGGAACACTATTCCTTGACTTAAGTTGGTTTTCCTCCATACAATTCGTTTTATCATTATTTTTTGGAGTATAAAATTCACTGAGGAGACCGTCAATTGGTGGAATTCCATAATGACACAAAATGTAGCTGTTAACTTTTAATTATTTATGCTTTCTGTGGAAATAAATCAAGTTAACACCTACATTTTGTGTCATTTTGGAGTATACTCACATCCATCCGCCTCTTTAAAACATGCCCTGTTCTTCACTAATTAAGTACAAGTATTCATTGTCAAGTGAATAAATGTTGGTATCCTTGCTCAAATACGTCTCCCCTATTATTCAAAGCTCATTTGCCAAGTTTCCCAGTCGCCTCAATTATATTTGTACGTGCGTATCGAGTTGTAAACGAGAAAGTTTAAATTTTACGTCTACGCTTTTAAATCTATGCAAATCTACGTGAAATTTAGGCTTGATATATGTTGATACTGATTTGAGGATTATGTGATCTCATAGTTCCTATTTTGCTAAATTAAATTGGAACCGAACAACCTCCGTACTTTGCACTAAAAAAACTTCTTCGGTTATACTTTTCTCTACCTTCCGTTTAATTTTTTTGGTTAGTTTGGTTTATAGGGAGCATCACAGCTATGGTCATTTAGCCTTCCGTCTATAATTCTGATTCTTTTCCGAATTCGGTTTTCCATAACCTTACTATAGCACTATCATTAAAATATTCTGTATGAACAGTTACAGCAAACAGAAAAGTTTATCCGTGTCGCTCACAGAAGAATCCATGAAAAATATGAGGCACATTCATTGCTAATGACCTACCTCCTAAAGGTATGCTGCATCTCACTTTTTTTCAGCAATTTTTTTCTTCCTAATTTAATGCCCGGGTATATAAATTACCATTGTATTCGTAAAAAGCTAGGTGACACATTAAGTAAAATTTTTCCATCTGAACTGCGCTGAAATGTCTCCCTTTCCTGTGTGTCTGCTTCCATTAGAGTTCTTTGCCCCGTCCCACTGGGCAATTGACCATTTCCCTCGTGATACGCCTGCGTCAACCCTGCTTGCAGGATAGTTTGCTCCTTTATGGGAGATAAGAAGTGAACCAGGATTTATTGTTCACTAAAGTATACTAATTTTATTACTTTTAATCACTCCCGATTCGCCGAAGTTAGAGACCCGTATGCATCAATATCTTTGTTTCTGGGTTGTGTACTAACGATTCTTGAGTACGGCATGCCCCACCACACTCAAACTCCTCAATAGGCCTGTTAATTTCTAGGCAATTTTACGGCGTCTTGTTTCCTCCCTCAAACCCTGCACGCGAAAATAAATATTGTTGCATCTTGGTCCACCACAAATTGCTCAGCGCCGTTTAATATCGGCCTTGGAATTCCCGCAGTGTTTCAAGAATGAACTTATCCGCTCAGACTAACTACTCACCTTCTAAATATGTATAATCACATCAGGCGTGACTTCTTGGAACTTATGAATATCCATAATGGGAATAACTTTGTAGATTCCACAGTGTTTACGAGGCACGACGTGTTTCGATACTCTATTGCGTATTCATGAATATGCTTCAGAGTAACGAAACTATTCGTTCCACATAAACACTGTGGGGAAACTACAAAGTATTTCCCATTATACTCCCATAATTTCCCAGTACTCTCCTTTGCTTTTCCGAATCCCGTTCTTCACCATTCGCAGTTCAAGCCTTGTACACATCCCAAAATGCCGCCTATCCATTTCCCAGCGATCCCTATTTGACCGCACACCCACCCACTTCAACTCCCTTGTTCATCCCACTTCAATTCCCTCCCACCAACATCTTCATCTCCCTCCTAAAACGTTACTTCAATGACTCATCTCTCTGCGCTCCCCTGCTTCCTTCTCATCTGTTGTACATTATACTCTTGTTACTCCTGTATTCTACTTGGCCTTTGTTTTTCCTGTATTGTTATTTATTGTTTTGGTGTTCATTAATTCCATTAGTGGGAAGAAATGTATAAGGCCTAGTTGTGTTTTTGGTGTGTTATTAAGGATATAAATAAATCATTTTTAGCGTCCATAGAAAGCCATCTAGTGGTTAGTATATCGCCAAATGACCATGATTCCAATACAAAAGTGATTTTTTTTTCAATTTTTGGCGGTAGAACGTCACCAAAAAATCTTGACGACCATTAGCGACCTAATCCCTAGCGGCATCGCTTCCATGAACGCATGGATGACCTGAAAAAAAGATTTGATCGGCGAATGGAATGGCACGTAACTTAATCTCAAAAACCTTCCAGAAAAAGCGTGGGCATGGAACCTCCGACATTGATTTCATTGTTCTCCCTTTGGTCGGTCGCGGGGCCGCGTGCTGGGATTAATATGCCGATTGCGTGAACGGGGGCAGGCTGTAGACGATTCTCACGAGGGCTGCTCTGAATGTCAATTAGGAAGGAGCCGAGTGGGTAGGATATGAGTTCCCTCTCTCTCCTTCGGGTAGGAACCCAGAGGAAGAGAGGAGGAGCCAGCGGTCAATTACCGTCGTGATTGCCTGGGAATGGCGGTGACGAGCACGACTGACCACTTTAAACCCCTTTCCACGCACACACCACCACCCTCCCTCCTCAACCATGACGCGATTGCGCGTCGCGATACATTATGATTTATACAACACTTCCCTTTAGAGTCCTCTCTTAGAGCGTCGGGCGACGTGACCGACGGGGGGTCCCTCTCCTCCGCTCCCAACGGTCATCGCTTCATTTCGAGAGTCTCCCGTCCGTGCAACTTCTCCGGAATCCGCTTTGAGATCGTTGGGATGACCTGAACTGTAGTGTGCGTGATCCGGGTGTTGTTTTAGCGGGATAAATTCTCGAGCCCCGCCACGCAGGGATGATGTGCGATCGAAAGAGAGGGAGGACCGTGGATGCGTTTGCATGCAATCAATCAATCGATGACGGACGCTCCCCCATCATCCTGCTAGCTTTTGCTCCAGCATGGGCTAACTGACAAGTCGGAATAAGAGGAAAACGGTGGAGTACTCAGTCTCTCCTGTTTCGTTATATGAGTGGCAATATGTTTCGTCCACATAGCATAACTCAGTGGAAATGTAAAAGGGCGGGTTACGTTTCTGTGTTTGACCTTGAATGTCGTTTTTTTATCGAGAACTGGTCGCCAATTACTTCGATGAAAGTGCAAATTCAATCTGTACTGACTGTGATCGCAGGGACTTAAAGTACTTTATCCTCCAGTTTTTCTCGAGCATCTGGTGACCAATCTAGTTCTTTCTTTCGACCCTTCAAATCCATTGCACAATTCCTCCCCTGTTCAGGCACCAATCTCTAGGAATTTTCCACGAAATATTTTTTTCACCTAGTTCCAACTCATTGGTTACCTAAACTGGAACATGCAAAAATGGTAAGTGAGAATTAGCTAATATGTATTCGGTTTCGTTTGTTATTTCCTCAGGTTACTACTGAAGCCATTAATTTAATCTTACAGAATGTTTTTCGCTGATTAAAGATTGTAAACCCCTCACGTAGGTTACGCTCTTTCAGTTCTTCGGGTATGTAAATAAACTAGGATAGCGTTGATGTTATCTATAAGAGGTTCATAGAAGACTTCGAAGTAGTTTACACGAGTTGAACTCAAAGAGGCATTATATATACTACAGGGATTGATTAAATAGCTGATCTCTCTTCAGATAGACCTCTCTTCATGAAATACATCTCTCAAACATGACATTTTGGAGAACCTGAAACAAATCTGGGTAATAAATAGTGAATATTGTTAAAAGATCGATGCCAAATGTGTAATAAATAATCGTAATGCAAACTCGATAGACGGCGATTTATTTTACATTAGATTAGGCTATGCTTCCAGATATACCGATGTGAATTCCTAATCTTATTCCCATTCAATCAAATAGAGATTTTGATAAATTTCCACAGAAAAAAAGATTAGACATGGTATTTGAATCATCTGGGTATATCAAATATATCAAAGCTACGTAACTTTGGAATTCCACCAGGTGACGGCCTCCTCAGTGAATTTTGTTCCCATTTATGCCTCTACTACCGACATATTGATGACACCCACTTAATAATCATCGAATTCTCTGTGTGGCAGACTGATCTCTATCATTATTTACGCCTAGGACCGTCAGTAAAAATATCTAATTGTATATAGAAAGATTTCGTAGCTACCATTTTAATGCAACATATCTTATTGTCAAGCCATCAGATATCGCAGTTGGATATCGTGAGAAAATCTAGTTTGTCAATCCTAATATTACTCCGCAGTTTTTCCAAGGAAATCTCCCAACTGCCTCGTCATATCGCTGAATGTGTAGTAAGATTTGTATGGAAAACCCATTCCTACATCTCTTCGAACAAACGAGATATATTTTACCGTGACCAATAATGACCTTGGGTCAATACTTTCGGGATAGGAAGTCCCCTCAACTTGTATGTCAAGTTTTCAGGTAGAAAATAAAGCTGACCTTCATAGATTACACAACTAGAAATGATGTCGCTATATGTTGAAACACAGTTTAGGGTCAAGGGAGAGTGATAGCACCGTTTCTTTGAATCAAAGGTTTCATTAGTTTCATATTAAAAAATAAGAAATAGTGCCCTGATGGATCCTGATCCACAAGCATCCAAAAGAGATGTTTTTTTATAAATGTCTTTTGATGAATAAAGATTTTCTTAAACATGACGCATACAATAAGATGTAATCTGTACGTTTGTGACAGGAATTCGGCACCCCATAGGCATATACGCTTGCTCGAAAGATAGGCTAAGGTGCGTTCCAAAAATTTCAGCTACTTATTAACATCAACAGAATACCTACTCATCGACCAGAAGGTTGATTTGACTTTTGAATGAAGAACTCATCCAGTAGGAATAAGGAGAAAATAAGATGTGGGTCACTACTATTTTCCAAACGCGTCCACCTATAGTATTCTGTAGCTCTAGGAACAATGGATTGGTGTATATTGATTTGGGAACGTTTTTAAAAATTCTATGTAATTCTTATACGCCTATATGGAAAAATGCAGCTACCTAACGGTGTAAATCAGTGGTTACTTGAGAAAAAGGCAAGGGAATTGTCATTACAAAATTGTCATTAAAGGGACTTTATTGTGAATGATGATAGACAGGTCTTTTGGGAAACGCGAATTCTCATTCCTGCTTTCCACGGTTTGACGGTATTCAGAGTGTGCTTACAGATGAAGAATGATAAAAATTAAGTTTTAGACAATATTTTTTTGGAGAATTCAGACCAGGAATCCACGTTATCGAATACCATATAATAAATAGTATACAGCACGATCCCTGCTGTTTGTGAAGCCTTCAATAGATACAGACAAGCAGCTCGCTAATCTTATCAGTCGATTTTCTGGAGGATGGTTGAGAGGTGCGTCCTACTGTGTACAGTTATTATAAGTTCTTGTCGGATACTGAATGCGTGCAGAGAATGAAAAGGACCGGTGATTTACACACCTCGGCCCCTCCTTTTAAAACATTTGCAGACACCGATCAATAAAAGTACTCACTTTAGTTATTCGACTCTCTTCTTCGTATAAAATGACAAAGAACAGCTTAATGTAAACAAAATTTTAATTTGACCACCAACAATTTCGTTTAAAAAGGAATGAAGTTGATGAAGGAGGGGCAAGATGGTTATGTGGGTGTAGTCTAACCCCTGGGAATGTTAAAAAAAGAGGAAGAACAGGGTTAAAAGGCGATAATGGGTTAAGGATTCAGCAGGGTCTCGTCTTTTAATAATTTGTTTCCAGAATGAACAGATACTATGACACTTTAAAATATTTCTACTTGGAAAATACGCCGTACACATGCACTGTATTTAGAAAAATCCGAATAGGCTTTCCATTCTTGTCACGTAGGATTTTTAAATTTTCAGGTTGTCATATTTCTCCCTGTCCGGCTCACGTAAATCGTACAAATATAATTGGATTTTTTACGCGTAATTTGGTAAAAAAAATCACTGTTATTACAATACTTAAACTTGTTCTGAGCATTAAAACAACGAGTTACTAAGAGTCGTGAGTTTATTAAAATACATACTGGGAAGCCAGAATGTATTTTGACCCAGCTACTGGTTGGGTCATAGTTTTAGCGGAATGAATATGAGGTGTGTAAGAGTGTTCCGTCAACACTAGAGTCACTTGATTAAGATGAGTCACTTGTTGATGGGAGATTTAAATCGAATTCATCGATTCGGATCAGATATTCACTGCGTGTGTGGCAAAATATCTTTCATAATATTGAATCTCGGTTTCTTCATAGCTTCTAAGGCTATTCATTGTTAATTCACTAAAAATCGACAGCCAAAGATAAGTGTCATACCTCTTGCAATATGAAAAACAATCTTATCCTTTGTTAAACGTGGAGATAAGATAGCCAAAATCGAAATCTGGATTTATTACAAAGGAATTATAATAGGAAAAAAGCGTACATTAGTTTTCTACAAGTCATTATTCAAAAAGTATTTTCATTATTACTTAATGCTATTCGTTCGGCCACTTTATTTTTTTAAATCTGCATTCTTTAGTTAGCCCATGGGATAGCGCGCGTTATTTAACGGGGCACCCGGGTTCAAACCCCGTGACACCCCTGGAAACCAACAGCTAAAACAAAGCTGAGTGATTTTCTGATTACCTCATCTTTGTGGGGAACAGCGGGCGGCTCTCGAAAAGGAAAAGGCCACTCTACCCTGACACGTGAATTCTCGCATGCCGTTGGCCTTTGTGATAGTACATAGGTGAGTTCTATCCTCACCTGTCAAACCGTCCTTAAGGTTGAATACTATTATTTATGTAGCTTTTGCTACATTGTAGTAGAACGTTTGCTTCTAAATCAGCAAATTTTTATATTAAGAGTGACTGGCAAGGTGCCTTTTTAAATTAAATGGATTCATGAAAGTTTGATCCGCTTCAATCACGCATCTATTCATCTCGTTATTCTATTTGAGGTTCCCGGCATCGAAACAAAAGACATGTCTTCTCAGTTTTTCGAATTCGAAACAAATAATATTAGAAGTCGATCATGAAGGAAGAGTATAATGAACCGTAACTGCAATTTGGATATTTCCACCTGATGCATCATAAACGCTAATAATCAGTGCAAATAAATATGTGGTTTACATGAGATCAAGTTCTCTTCCCGCATAACTTCAGGGATCTCGCCTCTCAATTTGAGGTAATTTTCCGAAAAAATAAAGAGTGGTCACCTGTTGAACTTACTTCCACGATGGTTCTTTTATTCCTTAATTGTTATAATAAATGTATTGAATATAAATTGTAATAAATTTGTAATATAAATTGTAATAAATTTGTAATATAAATTGTAAAAATTGATATAATAATATATAATAGATATATAATTATATTGAAATAATAATTTATATTGTTGTATAAATAATCCTGGAATCAAAGCATATAAAAAATCTAAGTTTATATTTAATGATCATTTTTATTATCGGTACGAATATATTAAATCGTAATTGCATGACTATCCGTATGGTCAATAGAAAGTTTTGAAACCAAATTTCTAAACTTATACTAAATTTTCGTTTGGTTTCTGATTTGCACTGGGGTGTATTAAACTACAATCATATACTTATAAAAACCTTAAGGTCGTTTTGTCAAGTGACGATAGATATATCACCTAGTACTAAGCCCAACGGTGTATGAAAATTCACAGATCAGAATATGGGATCTGCCTCTTTCCCTGTGCCACCTGTGGTTTCCTACGAATATGTAGTACGCTGAGAATCACTCAGTTTCGGTTAATCTGGAGATGTTCAGAGCTGTCACCCGGACTTGAACCCGGATCCTCCAAGCCAAGCGCTCTACCCATAGGGGCATCATGACCTCAATTTACTTATGACATTTCGAAAATTTCCAAAAGTTCCCAATCACAAGAATATTCAGTAAAACTTGACCATGTGTCTCATTATAGCTAATAAGGGATTTTACAAAAATTTAATGGTCCAAAAAAGTTCCTTGTCGCATTTATCGAAAAAACACAATATCTCGCGCCATTCAGATATTTATTGCCTTTGCGCAATAGAATTGACTTTTTTCGAAAGCCCTCAGTGGAACAAGAGTATAATAATATCTTATCTATTCAGTTGAATGGAATTACTCGCATTGGCCCGGAGATAATGTGACAATAAATCACTACAAAGGGATTGCGATGAGCAGTCAAAATCATAGATAAAATATTTCCACAAATTGTGGGGGATAGTGCAGTAGCTTGCCAAAAAGTTGTAATTGGAAGTGGGGATCATATGATTAATATCGTCCTGTGCTTTGGAGGTTAATAATTAGGATATTATCATTTCTTAATTGTTAAAGCCTCTCCAAAGATCTGTATGTACATAAGAAATCACAGAGGAAACTAATTATCTGTCGGAAGGTTATGCTGAAAAAAGATCATGTATCGATCATTAGGATTGAAGCATATTAAATGTGATACTTTGCCCTTCCCAAGGAATCAGCTTTTGTATTTTTGTTTGGCAGGGCCTTTTCGTTTGACCACAGGGAAGGCGTTTATCTTATCCCTGAACTTTTTCTTTCCAAGAAACGGACTCGAATTTTTCAAGAGATACATGTCACATGAAAACTCTTTCGTAATAACCTATGATAACCATTATTAGCCAACGAAATTATAAAAAAATCATCAAAAAGGGCTTAAGAAAAATGCATACGCTTTAATGTAACGGAATTTTTTTTTTCTGTTATACTCTGTTCCTTTCTCACTGCTCATTTTCATGTTGAACAATTTCACAAAATTTTGGTAGTTATTTATGGGAAATATCTTCCCTTCTCAGTCTTTAGTAGTTCTTCAGTAGTTTCAATTCACTGCACAGTGTTTATTTTTAATCAATATTAAATTAATTCAATCGAAATACTTTAATAACATTCTATAATCATATGCATTATATTATTCATTTCTGTGGTAATATAGAGGGTTCGTAACCGGCGTCACTTAGTGAAACTCCTTCATGATGACACTAAGTAAGCAATTGATTTGCTAGCCCACAAAATATAGTTTTTAATGCGACCTGTTTCACTACAGAGTATCATCTTATGGCCAGAAGATGATACTCTGTACGGTCTATTTTCAAAAAAACTCGAAACAAATGAAAAGAGTTTGTTGAGAGAAACTGACTACGGATACGTAGGCGTGACACCTACGTATCCTTTGAGTAGGCGTCAAGTAATCCTTCCGATTTAACAAAAAAATTTCCCCTCTGTCATTGGCTGAAAGCGTCTTTTCTAGCCCACAATTATGAAAGATCAAAAAGCAAGAGGTCCGTCGAATACGTTTACGGGATTTTGATAGTCACGCTCCAAATCCCAACGATCCTCTGCATAGTTATTATTAATCTAATTCGGGTTCATTCTTGTACGATTCGTGGAGATTTCTTAGTGACGGTACCAATTAGATCCGTGGAATAAGAATAATTTGTAGAAATTCTTCCTACGTGGATCTGATGTTCAAGGCTAATCGTTTAAACCTTTTCCTGGTTATCTTCTTTCATCACAACCTCGCGCATTTTTATATCAAATGGTCTACCCAAATGGAATTAGCAGGCCAGACATTAAAAGAAGAGTGTAGACACTTCTATGGTGAGAAAAAGAGCAAAAGTAATTGATATATTGTTTAACTAGTTTAAATATTATTTATAGTTTATTTATTTTTTAAAAATTATTTTCTTTAGTATTTATAGTTTATTATTAAAAATTTATTTATAGAATATTTATAATATCTTCTTAGAACTTTACACACATGAAAAATAAAAATACCTCATAACTTTATAACGGTGCGTTCTCTTATCCTACGACTGATCCACACTTGATTAATGCAAACGGGGGCCACCAGGAATAAATCGTTTCTAATGAATCAATTTGTCAGCACCTCTGGAATTTCAACTGATGCTCCTAATTAGACAATCTTTACAATAAACGCATAAGAGGAAAGACCACCTTCGGAAATGATATTGAATTAACAATCCGCGGAACGACTTGGACATTTTTTTAAATGAAACCGCTACTTCAAATCAGGCACGAGACATGCGTTCCGTAGTATAAAAGAATGTTTTCAAGTATTCTTTATCAGGTTTTTAGGTGAAGGTCTCTTGGAAGCGAATCGGAAACAGGTAATCTGTATAAAAGATGAACTCTGCTCAAGGTCGCAAGCTTGCACAATAGCAGCGGAGAGAAAAGTCGAATCCGGAAAGAACCTCCCACGCCTGCGAATCTAAGTACATAGTCACATACAGACTACATACGACTCCTTTGTCGAAGAAAGTTCTTACTTAGTACACTTTATTAGGGACGTTTAGGAGCATTTAGCAGCACACTAAATCCTAAGTGAATGAAAGGTTCAATGTAATGAAACAAGACATGATTGATTATGAGCTCTTTAAATAAAATTTTTTTAAATGTATTCAAATTCTATTTAGTAGGCTTTCTTTTGTATCAGTGTCTTTCTCTAATAGTTTCCTAATGTGGTGAACGAATCCCTCCTACAATCCTGAAGATAATAAGAGCAAATATTACGGCCAATCAGTCAACAAAGGCAGTATGGTTTGGGTGTGCACCCAATAGCCATTTTTTGTTTCATTATTGGAGATGGTAATCTAATTAGGATGTACATATGTTTCACACCAGCATTCATTAGTGTCTCAGCTCGAATATTGGTTTATCTGCAGTCCATGATTCTTTCTTATCCCATAGCAATTTTACTATGCGATATGCTACTTACGTCTTAATGACTCTTTATTTGACCTACATATATAGTCTCTAGGTCTTCCCGATTGGGATTCTCTCCTCTATCATGCTCCTGACAAAACCGTTGCCACTCAAGTTGTGTCCATTCCGTTTCGTTTACTCACCTTGCTTCATATGACCTTGTTCACTTTCGTGACTGGCGTTGGCATTTATATAACATTATATGTTGATCACGGTGAAGTCCATCTTGTATATACACATATATATAGTTATATATATTATATATACATATAGTATACATATTATAGCTAGTGTATATATGTATATTTTCTTGCTTGTATTTATAATGTAGCTCCTTGTCTTGACCTTGCACTTAGTAAGGACATTTTTTGGTTGTTATGCATGCTTGTTGTGAGCGGTCTGACGTTGTCCAGCACGTTTTGTGGTTCTCGTATTAGTTTTTTGTTTGATGGTTTCTTTTTTTTGTGTGTAATGCATGACTTGTATCATGTGCATTTAGAGTGCATTTGAATGTATGGTGGTGGCTCACCCACTGCCACACGCCCTTGTGGCGGCTTGCAGGGTATTATGTAGATGTAGATATATAAATATATGTATATATATATATCAATACGTATGTATATATATATATATATATTTAAGTAATAACGTCATGAGTTGACTCAAGTGAGAAGATGATTGTCACACACGAAAGAACACAATAAGACATAGGCACAGGGATAAAAAGACTCACTATTTTAATTTTTTTAAAGTATATATATATAGTTGAATTAATATATGTTCATTGACACTTTTGTACAAGTTCAAGAAGCCAATGAAGGGAGAACACTTCTCCAATCAATCCACTCTAGAAAAGTCAAAATTATTGGTCATGCTTCATAGTGCAACACCAGTTACATGCTGAAACTCCTGTGAAGAGATGAAATTAATGACTTCAGGCAGACAAGTAGCTGTAGCGACAACGACAAGCCATTTCCTTTTGAAAAAAGAAGAAGAATATCCCTTTTAAGGAGCAATTCATTATTTAGAAGAATGAGTATAAAGTTTTTTTTGGCACGGGCCTCATGTGAAGAAAAAACTGAAAACTACCAATGTGAAAAATTTTCCCCTTTCACCATGAATCGGATCAATTAAACCGATGAGGCAAAACGTTGATGCTCTTATTGATTACAGTTTTAACTCATTTTTTTCTCACTGTACGATCCCGATAAATATCTTTGACCCACCGACGGATGTTGATTTTTCAGATATGGATAACAAGCCGATGCAGAGTTTGAACCCGCGATGATTAATAGGTGTAAGCATTATCCCTCTAACAGACCCAAAAGGACGCTTTAAACTTCCGGCGGTAATAGCCTTATATTCATAAAATATTTTATCCAGCGACTTCGGAAGTCTTATATCTAGCCAAGTAAGTGATTTCATGTGAAGGAATCAGTGTAATGTGATTCTGAAATTCATAATTTCTTATACTATACCTTCATGTTATCATAATCATAATTTATCTACTTTCACGGATCCTTAAGTTCTGCTCCTTCTCTAGTCCCTCATATTCTGCCTTTCTCGTCAGTCTTCTATATCGTTTCAGCCTATCATCTTCATTCTTCTCCTTCCTGTCTTCACTTTTCCATTACATTCTTCAGTAAACACTTCCTTATGGCCAATCCAATTCTTTTTTCTTTTGTTCATTTTTGTTATTTACCGTACGTACTTCCTCATTCCTTGCTTTGTCCATCTTCCTGGTACCTGACATTCTCCTCCAAGCTTAAATCTCGAAGTCTTTGGTTCTTTTCCAGACGTACAAGGAGTCCAAGTTTCACAGCCATATAAAAATGCAATCCATACCGAGCACTTTACTACATTTCCTTATTCCAGCGTATATGCTACAATAATGTATCTTCCCCGTTTTCCTAAATGGTTCATTAGCAATTCCTATTCTGTTACTTCTTCAGTATTTTGTCTGCTCTACATCTTTTTTACCAGGTCTAGTTTTACGTCTTTAATGAACACTTCCATCAATTCAGCTTCTCCTTATTCCCATTACTTTTTTTCCTTCTTTTGATTTATTTTTAGACTGTACTTTTATTCCATGCCCTCCAGCCGCTTCAATATTTCCCTCCGTGCTTTCTGACACAAGTGTCACGTCATCAGGAAATGTAATGCAATCCACTGCCCTCCCACCGATGTTCACTCCCTCTGTTTCTTTCCCAGTTTTCCGGAAAGTTGTGAAACATAGTTGGGGATAATCACATCCCTTACTCACTCCTTACCCTATGCCAAACTATTCTTTTCCTTATGGAGTAATTGTAAAATAACAAGAGAAACTCGCAATAAATTATTTCGTCTCTGCTATGACTGGTACGGATATCACTTGAAGAGTCAAGAACCTAGGAAAGAGTCACTCTAAACGTATCCACTAGGGAGTGGGGGGCGAACATCACTCTCTGCCAGGGATCGCCCGTTTCCGTGTTTCAGGCACAGGGAACATTATAAAGTATGAAATTTATAAAAGGAATAAAGAGCTTCAAGAACACAAGACTAATGCAAAAGATTGAAAATATTAAAGCTCATTAATTCTTACCACACGAAATTATAACATTAGGGCCATCCGTCGGCGTTAAGCCACCTATCGGTTCTTTGAAGGTAGGCAATTTAACAACGCATGGACATACCGCTTCTCATACATAAACCACCACATACTCTTTAGTAGTTTCCATGTGCTATTCTCAATTGAAACTTTCATGGTCCATGTTGACTGATTGGTAGTATACTCCTACAGTCGACATAATGGAATAAATGGTGAGCTGCGTTCCAACTTTGTCTTATTCTACACGAGGAGGTCTGAAATGTTCTCACCCCCAGTCATAGATGGCAATGCTATTGGCACATTTTTTTGTTGAATGTGACACTTTGCATCTGTAATTAGTCTTCATGTAGTATTACGCTTCATTCTGTCGACGTGGTCTGCTCCATGCATCTCTTTGAATTAAGAGTGCTGATCTTTTTTGCTTAAAATTGGAAAAATTGAGTTATAATATATTTTTTTAAAAGAAGTTTTGATTCCAATGGTATTTCATCATATATTTCTTTTTAACTATTAAAAAATCGGCCACTTTGTTTGTGTAGCCGTATCAGTTTTGAAGGTGATCCACGAGAACGCCCAAAAATACATGAACATCTTTACTGAGAGTAAAAAACAGCACTTTTCCACAGAAAAATAAAACTTTATTGTATGACGTACGTTTCAGCTCACTGAGC
>WURS02406956.1:0-16999 GCA_011762765.2 Rhinocypha anisoptera
AGTGATGGTTTTTTAAATAACTGTTATATTTCCACAAAAGATCTTTTGTGGAAATATAACAGTTATTTAAAAAACCATCACTCAGGAGATTATTGTTTATATGCAAAGTACCCATATTAGACCATGTAATTTCTTTTTTCTTTCTTTTTTTTATTTAGCCTCTCACCACTCCTGTTTCTGCATCAAGCAAAGTTGTCCAGCTTATGGCGATACTAAGGGCCAAAGACTCCAGATCAATCAGCACCGTGACTTGGGCTCTTTCAGTATTTACGAATTTGAGTATGTATGCCGTTCTTCATTAGTTCTTTGATTGCTTTATCATCCTCATTGGTAGCGTGATTTGGTTAAAATTGGGTTGAATTGAATATTTTTTGTTTTTAAATTTGTTACTGAAATGCGCATAAGTTTGACTTTTGAAATTAACTCAGTTATGTGAGGTTCTCTCCTCACTGACTGCAACTGTGATTTGGTGGGAGATCTCTGTTTTGCACTCAACCACTCATATAGTTGTGTGGGCAAGAGCAATGATGATTTCTTTTGGTATACTTTGTCAGAAAGATCTGAGGACGATTGGGTGTCCTCATGGCATAGTGTATCTCAGAATAAGCTTTGAGAAATCAAGAAAGACATTTCAGCCTGGGTTTCCTCAAACTAGAAGCATAGGTGGGAGGAATTCGCAGTTACACAGTTCAGAATAGGTCATACAGCCTTGACCCACTCGTTCTTCTTCTCCGAGAACAAAAGCCCACTCCGTTGTGACCACTGCCACTGCACTCTCACTGTAAAACATTTACTTGTAGCATGCGAGAAGTATCGAGCCACATGAGAAAGATTTAACATTTGAGGAAATCTGAAGTCCATCTTAGGAGATAATGCAGATATCTTGAACCATGTGATAAGGTTTTTATCAGAAATGACTTACTACATCTTTTGTAGAATTGCAATAAGTGAGATTATATTTATCATACTTTTTTCAGTTAAATAATGTTAGTTTTTTAGTTTAGTTTTTTTAGTTATGTTTTTAAAAAAATATCAGGTTCAAGACTGGACAGCTGCAAAATTTAAATTGCATCAGTTCCTCAGAAAATTTGGTTAATGAATTCCTGTACACATACTCACCACCCCTCAAACATTTTCTCCTCACATGACTACCTGGATACAATGCAATGTTATATTATATAACTATGTTGCTTCTGGACCAAATATCCTGTCTCAATCGCCTAATCACCTCATTACTGGTCTCTTCCCCCATCCCTACCCCTCAACCCCACCCACCCCTCCCTCGCCTCCTCCATGTTCTGTATTTAAATGATGAGTATTGAAGGATTGTCGCCAGAAGATGACACTCAGTGTAAAACGGGCCAGGGTTGAAATAAATTTTTTGTGCTATGGCAAAGTATATTTTTTGTGTTTTATCTATTATCATCAATCATGTTCTCTTTAATTTTGTGGAAATATACAGTTTTTAAGTCTATATTATTTCATTAAGCCATCTTCGGCCACAGAGACAAAAGCACTGATATTATTTCTTTTGAGGGGCTCTTATCACATCTCAAACCATTTTTAGTGTTCAAACAGCACAAATGTGTGGGGAGGATACAGCCTTGAGATGGTCATTGTTAGGCAGGGGAGTGAGACGAAGCTGTGATTTATTGTCCTTACCCTTAAATGTATATGCGGAGGCATAAAGATGTCAAGAGAGGTATGGGATGGACGGGATGCAGGTGTGAAAATATGTTGGTAGAGTCTGACCAAATGATCCTGCATGAAAATTTCTGTGCACCTCCTCTCTGTCCTTGGCTACCCTCACTCTGGGCTCCCTTTTTCCCCTACAGTGCCTCCCCTACCAGCGCCACATCATCGTAGTTGCCAGCTCTTGTCGTTTCAGTTCTCTCTCTCGGTTTTGCTTGCTTATGTTTGTTTGTTAACTTAGGGAGTTATATGTTATTTTCCATGTTAAACATGCCAATCAAGAAGTTTATTAAAATTAATATGTACCATTAATTTCCCTGTTTCAGTGTGAGGAAAACTGGCAACACTCTGTTTGCCTCTCCTCCAGTGTATGAGTGAGAGAGTAAAGTAGGGGAGGTAAAACCGGGAGTAGTGGTAGGCATCATAGCTCCACCCATTGTTCACAGAGAAGGACAATTTCTAAGCAGTTAGACTCTAGATAGATAGTTGAGTGAGATTCACAGTCGGTGCTGCTTAGTTCACTGGGAATTGGGTGCATATTTTGATTTCATTACTGGCACAGTGTGAGTCATACAGAATGGGTATAGATTATAAGAAAATAAAAGTGATATGATTCACCAGATATATTGGTTAAATCATGTCACACAAATATATTAATATGTCAGAGAGTATGAATTATTGCCAGTAGAATAGCTATCTGGCAATATTTGAAAAGAAACTGTCCATTGCAGTAAAGACTTGGAGAAGAGTTGCCATAGCTGAGGGAGAATAAACCACGAGAGGGATATTAAAAGGATTAGGAGATATTTTGAGCAAGGATGTAAAGAAAATATTAGCGGAACTTATATGGAGTGTATCATCATATGGGAGGGAAACCTGGTCATTGAAGGGGCATGATGAGTATGTATGGTGATGAGTACTATGTATGCCCTTGTGATCTCAATATGGAGAAGAATGGTGGGGGTAAAGTGGCCAGAAAGGAAGACAGAGGTAGAGACGTTGGTCATAACTGGAGAAGATAGGAAAAGTGGCTAGTAGAAATATGTATTAAGAGCAGATGACAAAGTTAAAATGTGTGTTAAGGTAGACTTTTAGGAAAGCATTGGTGCAGATTTAGCATAAGGTTCATCATTTTAGGCGGAATGGAAGGACTCAAAAGGTATGCAGAGCATAAAGATGCTTATTGTTACCTTCAAAGTTAAGAGGGTGGGTGGAAATTATCGTTAAAGGGGAGAGTGGGATATATGTCTTTAGGAACAGTTAACAATAGCCTACAGAAACCTACCTAAGAGTAGAATAATGCCCATGATAATCATATGAAGTTAATTAAGTTTTGTTCTATTCTCAATATTATTAAATCACTATTGAACAATTGATCATGTAAGTGGAAGTTGTTGTAATTTAAGCGGTCCTTAGAAACTGTATAAAATGAATATCTAGTCACAAAACTTCATATCAACAATTGTTTTCTGAACACTTCCTTGTCTATGCATTAGTATTTTTGTTTACAGGTTGGTACGAAAGCTATGATCATTTCACACCTTTTCAAATTAAATAAAAATTCCATCAGGACACACACAACACCCATGCCCTGGGCGGGACTCGAACCCGTGACTTTTTGGTTAGCTGGTGAGGGCACTACCAATCAGGCTAACCCAGGCAGCTCCTTATCTATGATTATGTCACACACAGTTAGAGGAGTTTAAATTAATTAACAAGTTACATCAGTAGCTAAACATATTAAACTTAAAAAGTTTCACAAGCAGATCTTTTTTGAAGGCTTTATAGCCTTTAACTGCAGCTCTGTTCTACTTAGTGTGTTTCTTACACTTTGCAATTATATTTTTTCAGCTCGTGTGTACACAATTTACATGGATTCTGCAGATATGAATCTTCTCAGCAATTTTGGAGTATCAGTTCTTCTCAGCAGTTCTATTTTAGCTGCAACAATATACTACAAAAATCCACAAACAAAGGAAAAAGCTCAGTGATTGATTTATATTGTCATTTTGGGTGAGTGTGATAACAATTCTGATGGTAATGTTATTCTTAAAGCCTTTTTGCGACTATAGTTGGCATAAGTCTGCTACACATGCTCTGTTGTCATTTGGAATGTGAGGGTTCTAGTGTGAAAGAAACTTGTACCATTTTAATCATGTTATTGTAATTCTTTTAAAAATGAATTTTTAAACATTTCTATTTATGTATTAAAATATTAGGGGATGAATTTTAATTTATCTGTTGTAGCACCCATTTATATTTTTAAATTTGATTCATGTACCTAGTACATCACATTTTCCTGGATGTCTGAAATAATTTGCTGTAAAGCATATGCTCAAGACTTTGTAAAGGTATTTCAAATTATGTATGTGATTACCTCCTTGTGCTTAGGTAACACCTAAAACTATGCATGGCAATGTAAAAATACCTATCACCCAGTATGTTTGTATGAAAATAATTAATTCATATTTAATGGACAAACAGCTTGCATGTTGTATAAAACTGTAGAGTTGTTGAAATTTTAGAATACTTAAATGATGAATGGCATATTTATTTTAGATATTTGCTAGGTTTTAAGGTCCATCAGCCCTTTGTATGTTGTTATATTGATGCTTTTATTAATGTCTTTGTAATACTTAGAAGTTTTGTGATGAATTTAAATTATTTAGGTTTCATGCATTGTTATGCAATACTAGCACAAGTCATGGAAACCATCAAAACACCTTTGTAATTACATAGTGTTACCAAATGTTGGATCATTAAGCTTTTGTTTTCCTTTTTACATCTGTGATGTTAACAAGAGTCAGCAAGAGGTTGTAAAATTTTCTGTTATGATTGTTTTATAACACATTTCTAATCACCTCTGTTTCAAGTTTAAAACTGTTTTACATGATTCTTGATTTTGAATAGGTGTGTCTTGATTGAAGCTGTCTCTGGATAATTTATTTAAAGCTTCATTGAAATTCATCATAGAAAGTCTTGAACTGATAAAATTAAGATAATTAATTTGCCTGAAAAAATGTTTTCCAGAAAGTTATCCATGTGCTTGCCAGCCATTTTTTTAATTACATCACATGTATTCATGTAATGTACATCACACATAAGGCTTAACTTATTATTTTGTATGCAATACGTGTATAATCTACTTGACTGCAAGGTATTTGTCTGGAGATTTCTATGGCTTCCGCAGGTTGTAAATCCATCTTTTGATGTTTCTTCCACTTCTTCAATGTTATGGACAAACAGAAGACATCCCAAACGACATTTAATATAATGTACTTACTTACAAAGTAAGATTTTTTATTGTTACATGCATGCCATCATTAGTATGTTGTATTAGTTATAAAGAATGACATTAAGTCAGGAGTAGGTACCCTATTGGATCTTCTGACTAGTATTTCCAGTATACATATTTCTTTAAATTTTGGATTTTAAACACCTTTAGTCACATAATTAACTAGTTTTTATAGAAGTTTACAATATATAATGTCTCTGTAATGATATTTTAAGTAATTTATTGATATTAATTTTAATTAAATAAGATTTTAAATAATCATTATAAAGTGGCTGGTGAATTTAATGAGAATGTCTAATTTATCTTGGTACCAATAACACATTAATATCTTGTTTATATTGTATATTTTGTATTATGCCATCATTTTCATCATCATCTGTAAAGATAAGACTCATCTAGTTCATTTTCTTCATCGTCATAAGTAGCAACTTTGAAGATAGGTTTATGGAAGCTTGCAGGACCACCCTGTCACCTACTAATCTCTTCATGCTTCATAGTTCCTAATTCCAAGGTTTTCCAATACCTTTGTATCATTGGTAGGTTGTTCTTTCAAAATATTTATCTTTTATTCATTTTAAGATATGCAAATCAAATTTTAAACATGTGGTTTCACTAAGCATGGATTTTTAATTTTTATCAAAAAAATAACTGATGTCCTACTGGTTTATCTTGGAAAATTTGAATACTAACATTAATGGTGAATTTTGATAATGTTGGAATTATTTCTTCAAGTCTGTTAATATGGTATTTTAATGATGGTAGCATGTGAATTAAATCATTTGGTACTCACCTTTAATAAAAAAAGTAAATCAGAGAATAATCACAGTAAAATTGAGAAATGGCTAATTTATATAAACGTGAAGAAAATTACACAAGGGCCATAAAATTAACTATGTAAATTGGCATTCTTGAATATTTCGTGAGCATGAAAAACAATTATGACATGAAATATTTGCTATAGAAATATATTTTTTCTTTGCTCAATATTTCATTGATTGTCATATTGGTTTAAAACATTTGCGAGCAACCATGAACCCATGGTTTCCCCATTACCAAATAGCTCATTTTGTTGAAGATGAAGGAATTCCTCAGCGTTAAGCCTGAAACTATCTCTAACATCTTTATGCGTCACTTGTCCTTTTTCGAGCTTAACAAAACTCACCTCGAAGCTGCTATTAGTTGAGAATAGGAAGTTCATATTCTTGTTTCAGTTGACTCAAGGCAAATTGTTACAAAAAGACCAACTCTCACATTGAAAACTAAGGTAGCTAAGCTAGCTTCTAAAATGTGACCTTATATTGAGGATCAGGTGTAAATGAAACAGTGTAAACTCAAGTAAGATCTGGTGCTTTCCAGGCGAATGATGTTTACGAAGTCTTCTCAGGTTTTCTACCGGGTCAGTGACCTGGTGGAAAATCTGAAAAGACCTCATAAACGTTTGCTCCTTAGGGGTTATAATTCACTAAATTTTAATTAATATAATTAAAGCCCTTTCCTGTTTTGAAACTTTTCCACAATTCTGAAGTAATTCCAGCGCCAACATCATCACGAGAAAAAAACGGAAAGTAATGCCACAAAGTACAACAACCACTTTCTTTGCAGGCAAATATTTATTGAAGTATGTACCATTAAATTGGCCTTGGAAGATGGTCAGAAAATTTTTTCTAAACTCTTTCTCATGCCATTTTACATCATTGTCATATTCAGAATTCCACAGTTTGGCATTAATTGTTGAGTACATTTATTATAGTGTAGTAGAATCATTTTTCTGTCTCCGTACAGCCTGGAGTTTCCCCAGGTAATTCTAGCATCAAGAAATTTAGATAGGTATCCAAATTCGTCTCGTACAATTCTAATGTAGGGCCTCCTAGAATTGGCTGAATTCTATGCCCTCTTTGACTACCATGCTATCATAGTCATTAAAGTGATAATATAATTTTTGTTTCCATTATTCTTCTCGTTAAATTCACAAAAATGACTAAATTAGATATTTTTCCATCACGTAATCGTATCAATTTCTCCCATGAACAAAATTTAACATAGGCATTTACATATTTACGTGACCACAGTTATCCCTGTGGCAGTAATTGAACATGCCATGTTTTAGTTTAGTAGATGTTTTAGATTTTCACTGTCCCTATGGTCACAACTATAAAATATTGCAATTATTTTTTTTTCCATTTTAAGTTAAATCAAATACCATTATTTTCATATCCTTTTAAATTTGTCAACTGGAAACCTTTGGTTTGACTAAAACAAAAATTTTGAGAGTGGTAATTGGCAAGGTATGAAGGGAATACATTTTTAGTCATTGAGTACAGTTTTTAAGGATCTTCCAAAAAATACTGGACCACTAAAAAGAAGATTGTTTCAAGGCAAAGGTTAATCCATTTTGAGGATATTAAATAGAGGCCAAGATCGTGGAATTTATGCTAGGGTAAAAATAGGCTTCGTAAAATTATGATCAATTATAGCAGATTTGCAAAAGTGCAATTGCCTTTCATAAAATTTTTCCATACAATGTTTACAGTTTTCTATTAACCCTAACTTGATATCTCTAGAGGAAGTGGTTACTCAACTGTGCCAAATGGTCTGTGTGGCCAGTAATACAAGCTTGTAGCCACTTCCTCTATGGATGTCATATGAAACAACTAAATTTGCACTGTGTATGACATAAGAAACTACATTGAAGGTCGGCGAGTGTCACATTTTTCTTGAAGTTTTAAAGAGTAAGACTTTGGTATTCAAATATCTGTAGTTGTGTGCTGGTTTATTTTGAAAGGGTCGTCATATTTAAGTTATCATGACTTATTCTTAAATCAGAGTTATAGACAACTCTCTAACCTTATATTTTGATATAATTTAGCATGTTGCATCAAAGAAACTATTTCCTAGATTGAGCTTATTATGACCTCACAAGTATGATAGATTGCTTTGGTTACCTGTGTCCTCCAATTTGTTTATTAGTTTTTTCTGCATTCAGACCCTTTCTAGCTCACATTCTTGATGGGATTCTTTAAAAATGGTAAAGTAATTATGCAAATTTATAGTCAAGAAATTTTGGAGATAGATGAATGGGAAAGAGTGACAGTCATTTAGTCAGAGTAAAATTTTCTCTTCCTGCACCTAAGTAATTTGGAGTTGAGTAGGTTTTTGTGGGGGTTGCCACATGTTCCTTAGAAATATGACATTCTTAAAGTAGTACTTTAGTTATAACAAAGAAGGTGTCACTTGATGGAGTTCTAGATGCATGCCACAAACTTTTTAGCCATGTGTATAAATTACAATTAATATACATTTCCAAATTAATAAGTGTAATTTAGAGTAATATTGCTCTTTATTGCTACTTCAATGAATTAGGGCCATCAGGCCAGTATGAAATTCCATATTTTCTTTGTTTTATGCCATTGGTATCACCTTCAATGTCCATGAGTAGCCCACAATTATGTAGTAGTATTTTTTGTTTATAGGGTGCTTCCACAGCTATGGTCATTTCGCACCTCTTCAACTCATAGAAAAACCCATCTGGAAAAACACAACATCCATGTCCTGGGCAGGATTCGAACCCGCGACCTTTGGGTTAGCCAGTGAGCATGCTACTAACCCGGCCCCTAGCAGGCTAACCCGGTCGGCCACAATTATGTATTCCATGGTATTTATTATTACATACCCATATCATAGAATTTTCTTAAAATTGGAAAAACTAAATTATAGAGGTTAGACCCCTTGTAAAGTAATTTCCATGCTACATATTACATTTTATTTAAATTCTAACAATGTAAAATATCTTATTAATGACAAATGTTTGGCAATTTCATACTTCTTAATAAGGTATAGAAGAAATTAAATTATTGGTATTTCATCTTGGCTTGAATGACTATTTTTTTAATGCAAATGTCGTGTATATGCATTGTTTAAAAATGGTGAATCAAATATGTACATGGAGGTCCGTTCACTACCTGACACATCTTTTCCAGCACAAAAGAACTAAGGTCTATTAAATCCTATAAAATGGCAACTTTGAAGTATAAATGTGTAATTACAGTGGGTACTACTTCAT
The DNA here is from genome assembly GCA_011762765.2 of Rhinocypha anisoptera. Lineage (NCBI taxonomy): Eukaryota > Metazoa > Arthropoda > Insecta > Odonata > Chlorocyphidae > Rhinocypha > Rhinocypha anisoptera. Next base: position 9,048 of record WURS02406956.1, read on the forward strand.
ATTTCTAAATCCTGCAACACATTAAAGATGTGTTCAACTGAAGTTATGTACAAATTGTCATCAAAACATATCATCAATTTACCTCTGTAAATGTTACACATGATTTTCCTTGAAACTTCAGATTCAAATCCTGCTATAATGGTAAAGCTTGTTATCTACTCAACTGTAAGGATACTAGCATGTTAATTTCCTCTATATAAATAAAATTAGATTAAAGTCAGTAAGACTCTTAACAACTCCTTGCTTCATTCTAAGTTAAACCCTCCAATTCACAAGAGCTTTTACTTAAAGAAATTTACTTCAGACCACTTTCTCCAAGCTTTGAAGTTGCAACCCTGCAGAAGGCTAGACCAAATACTAATCCTTAACCCCTCAGGCATGTCCAATGTAGATACTACGTCAAGTGGAATCCATTCCGAGGGACGTCTGACAAAGTCACTATGTCCTACAGTTTCATTTTTATAACAATGTTATATTTATGATAATTATAATTTTGAAAGGTTAAATTTTAATTTATAATAATTTAAATATTAATTTATAAAGGGTACATAGGAACTCGTTTAAAATCAATTCTCCTCCGTCCTCGGGGATTTAAATGAAACTTAAAAGGCCGTGCCTCAGGGGTTAATCAGTTATATTGATTTAAACTATTTGATCTGAGCATAAACCTTTTTTGCTCCATGGGAATTAATCATTAGCCTTAATTTTCACAGGCTTTTGTTATCATATATATACATACATGCTTTCATGAGTATATACTACTGCTTATAATACTTATTATATGAGTGTAACAAAAGGATACTAATCTATGATAGAAAAAAATGTCATGGATTGGTCATGTTATATTTTGACGTACTTTATCAATTCTTTTGTAGAAACTAGTTATCACATGTTTAAAATGCATCTTTTTATTTGTTGTTCATAGTACATGTTTTTAAAATTAAAATAATTTAGTTCCTGCATAAGTTGATTTTTTCGTAAAATATATGCCATAACTCTTTAAACATATCTGGAGTTAAAAATGCCTTATATTCTGCTAACATTTTAGTAGTTAATAATACTTTTAATTATAATATTAGTTTTTAAAAATTTCAAGCAGCAGAGATATTATTGTAGCTTGATTGACCTCTACGCATGCCTATTATTTTAGTCAATGTACAATACTTATTTTTGCTATAGAAACCATTATCATCTGTCAAAATCATTCTTGAAAACATATTTTAAAACTCTAATGAAATATTCAGTATGTTTTTACAAATATTTTATATTTCGCTCTGGTTTTAATCTCTTTAATTTCAGGTAACCCTTTTATTATAGTGGAAATGACAACACTAATGGTGTAATAATTGTTTTGTAATTAAAAATTAAATGCTATCATGATATAATAATTTTTAGAATTGGAGTCACCATATTGTGATTGGGGAGCAACTACAGATCTTTACATGCCATGCAATTAATGATTACCTAAGACTATTTCATGGCAATGCTATGCAATTTTTTTTCAAATTTCATATTAGAAAACTGAAAATACCTGGAGCTACCTCAAAATGGGAGCTCGAATCTCTGAAATAAATTTTTGAAAACTGTGATTCAGAGGAAAATTGCATGAGAAGAGTGATCTGTGATTGCTGTTCATGTTATTTATTGCTAAATAAATTGTATATTTGATGTAATATGCTCTGGCTACATGAAGCATAAAGGTTTGCTTTTAACATAAAGACATTTTTACTCCTGGGCTGTTATTATTGAAATATTTTTGTACAGTTTTATTGTTCCAATATTAAATGCTTGCATAAGTAAAATATTTCTATTTTTTTGTTGCATGTCCTCATTAAAAAATTTGTAAATGTTTCAAAATTTTAAATATTTGAAACCACCTTCACTGTTAGATTTCATCAATAGGTATATCTGAAAAATATGTGAGAAGCCTGTGATATGCATGGGAATTAAGAAATATACTTCAATACAGTAAAATTTCCGGAGCATACATTGAAATGCCAAGAGAAAATAATATTTTGGGAATGATGTCACAAAGAGATACCTCCTTCATCTCAATATTACTATGTTGTGATATGAATGGTTTTGTAGAACTAAAGTGTCTGTGATTATTCTACAATAAAGAACTAGTACTGTTTACTAGTTTTGCAAATCCCAAATTAGTTTTGCAAAACTAATTTGGGATTCACATATAGCATCAACCTGTTCCAAACTATTGAAAGCTACATAAATGTTACGGAAACTGGTTATGTTACTTCCTAAAGACAGTCTACAATCAATGTATTTTGCCTTTTTTCACCGTCATTTGATCTATGGTATAGAACTATGGGGTCATGCTTCAGACTCAAAAGACTTGTCATGCACAAAAAGGGCTGTCAGGATTACTCCAGTGTACACTCAAAGGAGCCCTTCGATGAAAATAATGAATGGTAGTTCAATGGTTAAGGTAGGTTTTTGATGAACCTTAGATTAGATTGGCCGTTTAACATCTAACTATAATTCCTCTTCAAATCTGCATACTCCCCCCCACCCTCCCATCATTTTATCCTAAATTCCTATTCTCTTGCTACCTCTTCCCCACTTACCCTCCATTACAAGATTCCACATTATATTTGCTTCATATGGTCGTACCTCTCCTATAGGGTTGAGTCTCGAATAGGATTGAAATCTCTTTGAAATGAAAACAAAAAATGAGTCTTGGGAAAAATAATCTTTGCCCCCCCCCCTCCCAGGACTGTTTTTAATATTACACTCCAAAAATGAATGGGGAATATGAAATGTATTGACAAGGAAATATTGATAAGTCTTTGATTTGATAAATCAAGCAGCTTGGAATTTGCTCTCACATAAAAACTTTCATGAGGCATACAAATAGAAGTATGCAGATATTCATTTTAAAAAAATTGACCTTATATCATGGGTGGTGACAAAAACGTCTTCATAGGTGTTTTACTGGTTTAAGGTAAGTTTCTGATGTGTTATTCCTAGTTTGTATGAGCTATTTAAATGTAGTACGTGAGTGGAAAAGTAGAGTCAGGTAATTTCCAATGGATATTTGACACTTCCATGAAATCATCCCTGAAAATACTAAATTTGGCATGAGAGGTGTTTGGTTTTAAATCAATGATACTCCAAAAGTTCCAAATCTCTGACAAGTTATCTCACATGCCTATTCTTTTCCTGCGTCCACCTTGCTTTCCTGAAATTCTGACCGCCAACACCTTTTCTCTGACCCCCACCAACATTTCTACCAAGAACTGTTTATCATCCCCCACTATGCCCAAAATTTCGTCTTCCTTGCTGTCCAATTCCCTTATTCGAACTTTACATTCACATCTCGAAAGGCCTCATTGCAGCAGGAAGATCTCATTTCCCTTCCACAAAGATAAGCTTTCTGCATCATACAATGATATTCTATATTAAATACTCCAATGATCTTTTCCTAGCATTCGAAATCAAAGTGTCCCTCATCTATTCTCTCATCGTAAATGCTTCCTTTGTTGATTCAATTCTGATGTGTATGTACGTTGTTTGATGATTAACTTTGCCTTCTATTTGGGGAGAACCACGTGAATTTCTTCTTAAGATTGATTTGAAAATTATATGATGACTCTAACGTGATCAAAATCTTAATTAAGTACCAAATAACCATTCCTCAAAACTAAAGTACGTTTGATAAGTGAGGATGGAGGCCACCTACTACTAGGTCCAAGGGTGTGTGTAAATTCACACCTCAGAGGGGCCAGTTCATTTCCCTGTGACGCATGCGGTTCCCAAGGATGATATGTCACCCAGAAAATCACTCAACTTGGGTCCTAGGTGGAGGCGGGATTTGAACTTGGGCCCCCTGTTCGGTAGCAAAGGGTTCTACCGCTCTACCCAATGTGTTACCACGACCTCCAGGGAAAATAGATGGGAAATTTTGTTGGACCTCTAATTCAAAAAAATATTTTATCCATTACGGGGGCAATGGCCATAGAATTCCCAAAGAAAAAACTAAATAAAAATTAAGTAGACACAAGCGATATATCGATAGGACTTTCGACACCAAGAATATCGATGTATCTTCAAGATGTTCAATGCTGCGTGGGTAAGAAAGATGCCGGCGTACTGACATTTAGAAGATTCGTAGCAATAACTGTTACTCAGGCCGACGTAGCTTTTCTATGGATGAAAAAGTTGAGTGTACGTTATTATTAAAGTCCCTAGTATATACTTTGTCGACGGAGTTATAACCGTTTCATATTAAGTAAAATATAAGTTAGGAATCGAGCCATCTAAATGTCTTGGTGATTGTAAATATGTGTATATTCCTTATTGGTCTTGAATGTTTCCGATAACGACTGGATATTCTCGGGCATAAGTCTTTCCACCCTGTTTTATTGATTTACATAATCTTCACAGGTTGTCATTGGCTTAAATAGCAGAATCCTCTAAATTTATTTCACGCAATAGGGTTTTGCTCAGTGATTATTTAATCCTTACTTAGAACACTCCATTGCATACATCTAATTCAGATATAACTGCATACTGTCAAATAAAAGGGGGAGGAACCCTTCAGGTACCACCCGGCGTCATGTATCTGATGATAAAAGGCGGAGATATACTAGTGTAAGTTCATTGATCTATATATGAACTATCTAAGACTGATACGTCTTTTACTTCGTGTTTATCTTTACTATATTTTCCTGGCCTGCGTTCAATATACTATATATCTTATGAACATTCATTAATAAATACCCTATCTAGGTGCACAAAAATGGCCCAACCTGGTTCAAGCGGGACAGCTTCGCGAAGACATGCAAGAAGTGAACATGATTCGGTGTCCATTGCGTCGAGTAGATATGATGCAGACTTTGACAGCAAAGAGGTATGATTCTTATTTGTCCTTTCAATGTCTCTTTTTGAAGAGTGATAGACCAATATAGTTCTCTTCTCATTTTTCTCACTTCTGCCAGTAGTATATTAGATTGTAAATGTTATCAATGACGAAGAAAAAAAACTATATAAATGGAAAAACGATTGAATGAATTTATCTTGGTTCTATTTAGTGAACTTAACTTTAGCATATAATAAATTGTGTAGGTGATAGCTAAAAGCTTAGCCATGGCCAAAGCATTTGTTCCCTAATTAGTAGGAACACGCGTATATTGCGTTATTCTGATACCATAATGTCTGATAGACTTCAGTCAAGACTGGTTATATGTTAATAAAGCTATTCAATCATTAACATACACTGCTATGCATAGGTTATTTATTTATTTATTTGTCCAGGGATTAAGGGTGCAAGGTTTTTTACAACAATATAGGACATACCATATGAAGATATACGTACATTTACACAGTTTACAGAAACACATATGCTAAAGGATTAAAATAGGTTAGGTTATGTACACAGTTCATACACTTCCAGGTCATACTTTGTCATTGATGAATGCGGACACACCGTAATAATTTTTTTACTACTAAAAATATTTTCTTATTTGCCTTTTAAACAGAGATGTCTGTTATATCTTTGTATTTATGGGGTAGTTTATTGTACACACTCAGTCCCATTGTTTTTGGTCCTAAGCTTAGGTTACATTGTATTTGGTATGTAGGTTGGATTGAGTTCTGGTATAATGATTGTGGTAGTGTTAGTGTGAAAATCTGCCAAGTGTTGTTTCATGTATGTTACTAGGAAAAGAATGTATATGAATGGAAATGGTAGAAGGGCAAGATCTTGAAAGATACGGAGGGAAGGTGAAGTTGGACACTTAGATGCAGTAATGTGAACAACCCTCTTTTGCAGCTTAAATATAACTCGGAAAAGATAAGATGAACCCTAGAGTATGATGCCAATGTAATGTGGGAGTAAACAAGGCCATAATTGAGCATTAATAGTACGTCTCTGCCTACTGTCTTCTTCATGATTCTTAGAAGGAAGCATGCTGTGCTTAATTTATCTGAAAGCAGGTTTATGTGAGTTTCCCATGTCAAATTTTAATCCAAATGGATACCAATACATTTCGTAGCTTCGACTTATTGTATTTTCTGGTTATCTACTGTTATTATGGGATTAGATTTAGATGGGTTGAGAGAAAACGTATTACTTGGGATTTTTGATTGTTCAATTTCAGACTATTTTCTTTATACTAGTATATTGCCAACTGCAATACTAGGGTGCTCTCAGGAGTCAGTTCATTGATGGAGGTTCCGGAAACTAATATACTGGTATCATCAGCACACAAAAATGGTTTAATTCCATTTACTTTAATTAAGACTGTGGTCAGGTCATTGATGTAAATTGAGAAAAGTAGTGTATTACAAACAAATATGCAGTTGTTACATTTCAGCTACTTAGTGTCATTTCCATAGTGTTTATGTATAGTGTTTTATGGACCAGCATAATCACAATTTTTTGTTAAATTGCAAGTATTTGGTTTTTTTTATGAAGACGTGTTCGTATTTAAGTTCATAATTGGAATTGGTCCAGTCATTTATCTAAGTTTGTTCTAATCGACGTTTGGATCTTTTAGCACTCAAAATTTGTGTTTATATATGATGCCTAATCCTGTTCATCATTGTATATATTGGAGGTGTGCTTTACAATTTCTTTGAGAAAGTTAAGACCCCTTATACTATTATGCCTCAATTAATTTAGGCCTAATCCAACTAAAGATTATTTCAGTGTTTGATTAGTACATTTCATGAGTATTAACCCAGTTTTCCACAACATACTTTCTACCTAATTAACTAAGTAAAAATCGCCTTTATGATAGTGGAATCTTTGAATTATTTCAAATGCAACTGTAGTTCATTTTGGTTATCCAACACACAAGGTTTAATCTTGTAACAGATTTTTTTACCTAAAAATAATGTTTGAATAAGGTGTAATGCACTTACAGGTACACTTCATACCTCACTTTAAAAAATATGAGATAATATTAGCTGTGCACAACTATGACACTAGGGTTAAGGACAATTTGAATTTGGAGTACTGCAAATTTTCCTCTCTGAGTAAACATTAGACTGTAAACATGTTACCATACTAGATTATAAACGAGTGTCCATGCAAATTTAAGAGAAGGATCTGTGGCTGGTTCATTGAGAATTCACTTTATGCCATTGCAGTTTTTGTTGGAAGTGATTTAAGCTCTACATATTTATGTGAATTTTCTTAGTCAAACTTCTAAAATGGTTTGTACCATCTATTAAGATAAATAAAAAGTATTAAGGGCATTCAAAAGATAGTGCATAACAATTTATTTCTCCTCCGAAATCATGAAATGCACAACTTTGTGACTCGGGTATCACACTGATACAACCATTAGGCCCTCTGCATTTTCAGATATGCCCTCTTCCATTTATTTCACTATGCTCCAATGTTCCAGAAGAGTTTGTATTTCTCATATCGAAATGAGAGAAACACTTGGTAATTACACACAAATATCTATTCCTTAACGCGACCAAGGCTTCGACGATATACATCATCATCAGGGTCGAATGTAGGTCATGTTGAGAAATAAATTCTTGTGTGGAATCACCAAGTCCTCTCATTTCATAATGCTGAGCAAATCTCATAAAGTTATGCCTGGGACAACAAATTTGTTTTTAAGAATTACTGTTTCAGGCTTGATGTGGTGGAAGGAACACATATTGAAAGAAAAAAAAAAGTTGCATGTACCTGAAGATGGCTCAGTGAGCCAAAACGCATAGTGCATAAATATATAATTTTGTGGAAAAGTGCAACTTTTTCTTTTCAAATTTGTTTTTCTCCTCTGTACCATTTGTGGATCTGTTTTGCACACATTACGATATACCCAAGTTTAATCAGTGATATGGTGAATACTCATGACAACAGCAGCCCTATCGAAATAAAACACACTAGGTTTAATTCCACAGAAATGTATTGCACAACTCAACCGGTTTCAACCTTTCCAGGTCATTATCAAGAGTAAAAGTAACACAAGATT